>JAVTVY010025811.1:0-102814 GCA_036873755.1 Hanleya hanleyi
TAAGAAATCAGTCACCCCAGGGGTTTTTCTAGACACTTTTTTCATCGTGGTAACCACGATGAAAAACAATTACAAATTGAGTTTTTGCAAAATTTTGTAAATTGAGTTTTATTGCCGAAAATTGAGTTTTCTAAAATTTTGAGAATTTACGCGCAAAAAATTGAGTTTCTACGAAATAAATTGAGTTTCTGAGAAATCTAAACTGAGTTTCGTCGTCTGTTATCCCGTCCCCCTCCCCCAAAACCCCCGCGAGAAAGAAAAAAAAAACGTGTGACCAGCCACGCCACTCGAGTCGAGATAAGCACACAGGATTTGTACCTGATGTGCAGACAGATAACTTGTGTACCTTTATTATTCAATCGTATAGCTCCGATAAGGACGTCTGGTCTTGAACTGTTCTCATTTCAGTCGTATAAGTCCGATAAAGACATTGTCCTGAACGTTTCTCATTTCAAAGCAAATTGTTGGCGACGTTTTCGACGATCGAACCAGTCCGCCATTTTGATATTTCAAAGTTACGTCCCCTCTTTTTAGTCCACTCGGGAACCACTGCTGTCATACTGCTGTGGCTTATGAGTCTGGTCTCCGAGACACGCTGTCCGTCAATCTCCGGGTTTTTTCGGTTAAGTTCGGAACCAAGACAACGGGCAAACATTTTCTCTCTCAGTCAACATTTCACTTGGATGCGTGTGACGTTGAAAGACGTTTCCCCAGAAACAAGAAACGAACAAAACAGACATTCCCCAAAATACAGCTGATTTACCATTTGGGAATAAATACACAAAGTGAGCAATGCAGATTGGTGTAAAAACAAAAGATCCACACTCTCTCCTGCGCAACTGGGGATCTACATGCGGGGGCATATGTGATTGTACTCTGTCCTAAATGGGCTTGTTTCTAGTACAATAAATTGAATTGAATTGGATTGAATTATGCTATAACATACAAAATATACGTTTTTATGAATAATTTTGTTTCTGCCCGATGGAAATTTTTGAAACCCCAGTATGTTTTGTAAACAAGTCCCACACCACATACTACAAAATAGGGTGCATAGGATTTTTTTCGTGAAATCCACAAAACTTCACAACCACCAATGTTTTATTTTTTACGTCTCTTAATCTTATTAACATTTTTATTGCCATTTATTTCTTCATTTCTTTCCTGTCACTTACAAATACCCAGACACTTACAATACTCAACCACCAACTTTGTCAAGGATTGGTTAACTCATGGAAATGGACAAGGGACAATTTTTATCTCGCCTTACGAAGTAAAGGGGAGATATTGTGAGAGGGGGAAAGAGGATGTCGTCGTCGGTGTCGGTGTCGGTGTCCCCTGCCTGAAAATGAATGGGTTTTTGGTTTAGCAAGTTAAAAAAAAATCTAGAAAAATTAGAAAAAATATAAAAAAAATATAAAAAATATGGGGGGTGGGTATGCCACCTGGGGGTACTACCCCTGGGGTACTCTAATGTTAAAATCCCTATGAATGAGTTTTGCGTTTAGCTGAAGTGCACATGTACATCTGTACTTGGAAAGTTTCTTGCAGTTGTCAGCTGTCATTGGATGATTATGAAACTTGGTATACATGTTTCTTATGATAAGAGGATGTACCTGTGCTATTTTTGAGAAGAAATATTAATTTTTCTCAAAATTATGGCAAATGAAGAGTTTTCTGTTTAGGTAAATTGTACATGTAGGCCTCTACATGTATACATATACATCTACATGGTAACTTTGCTCCAGTTGTCAGCTGTCATTGGATGATTATGAAACTTGGTACACATGTTTCTTATGATTAGAGGATGTACCTGTGCTATTTTTGACAAGAAATATTAATTTTTCTCCAAATTATGGTAAATGAAGAGTTTTCTGTTTAGGTAAATTGTACATATACATGTCCATGGTAAGTTTGCTCCAGTTGTCAGCTGTCATTGGATGATTATGAAACTTGGTACACATGTTTCTTATGATAAGAGGATGTACCTGTGCTATTTTTGAGAAGAAATATTAATTTTTCTCAAAATTATGGCAAATGAAGAGTTTTCTGTTTAGGTAAATTGTACATACAGGCCTCTACATGTATACATATACATCTACATGGTAACTTTGCTCCAGTTGTCAGCTGTCATTGGATGATTATGAAACTTGGTACACATGTTTCTTATGATTAGAGGATGTACCTGTGCTATTTTTGACAAGAAATATTAATTTTCTCCAAATTATGGCAAATGAAGAGTTTTCTGTTTAGGTAAATTGTACATGTAGGCCTCTACATGTATACATATACATGTACATGATAAGTTTGCTGCAGTTGTCAGCTCTCATTGGATGATTACGAAACTTGGTACAAATGTTTCTTATGATTGGAGGATTTATTTGTGCTATTTTTGAGATGAAATATTAATTTTTCTCCAAATTATGGCAACTGATTGAGTTTTGCGTTTAGCCGAAGTGCACATGTACATCTGTACACCACAGTTTGCTGCAGTTGTCAGCTGTCATTGAATGATTATGAAACTTGGTACACATGTTTCTTATGATTAAAAGATGTACCTGTGATACCATCCATACCATCACTACCATCCATACCATCACTACCATTCCTACCATCACTACCATCCATACCATCACTACCATCCATACCATTCCTACCATCACTACCATCCATACCATCACTACCATCCATACCATAACTACCTTTCCTATCATCACTACCATCCATACCATCACTACCATCCATACCATCACTACCATCCATACCATCGCTACCATCCATACCATCGCTACCATTCCTACCATCACTACCATCACTACCATCCATGCCATCACTACCATCCATACCATCATTACCATTCCTACCATCCATACCATCACTACCATTCCTACCATCACTACCATCCATACCATCACTACCATCCATACCATCACTACCATCCATACCATCGCTACCATTCCTACCATCACCACCATCCATACCATCATTACCATCCATACCATCACTACCATCCATACCATTCCTACCATCCATACCATCACTACCATCCATACCATCACTACTATCCATACCATCCATACCATCACTACCATTCATACCATTCCTACCATCCATACCATCACTACCATCGATACCATCACTACCATCCATACCATCACTACTATCCATACCATCCATACCATCACTACCATCCATACCATCACTACCATTCATACCATTCCTACCATCCATACCATCACTACCATCCATACCATCCAAGCCATTCCTACCATCCATACCATCACTACCATCCATACCATCACTACCATTCCTACCATCACTACCATCCATACCATTCCTACCATCACTACCATCCATACCATCACTACCATCCATACCATCACTACTATCCATACCATACCATCACTACCATCCATACCATCACTACTATCCATACCATCACTACTATCCATACCATCACTACTATCCATACCATCACTACTATCCATACCATCACTACCATCAATACCATCACTACCATCCATACCATCACTACCATCCATACCATCACTACCATCCATACCATCACTACTATCCATACCATCACTACCATCCATACCATAACTACCATTCCTACCATCACTACTATCCATACCATCACTACCATCAATACCATCCATACCATCACTACCATCCATACCATCACTACTATCCATACCATCACTACCATCCATACCATAACTACCATTTCTACCATCACTACTATCCATACCATCACTACCATCCATACCATAACTACCATTCCTACCATCACTACCATCCATACCATCACTACCATCCATACCATCAATACCATCCATACCATGATGGTGATGGTAGTAATCCCACTTGGGACTGGACTATCCAGCAGTAATCCCACAGAGGACTATCCATCAGTAATAACATGGGATTGGTCCACCCAGCAGTAATCTCACACTGGAATGCCCTATGTACCAGTAATCCGACTGCACTGACCTATCCATCCTACATGGGATTAACCTTTGCCAGTAATCCCACATGGGACTGATGTTATTGTCTGTACCAGATAATCTATTCCAGACATTATTGTCTGTACCGCATCACTTATTCCAGACCTTATTGTTTGCTCTACATGTATGCTTTCAATACTGCTGCACCTTTGGCGGATGACCCCGCAAGGCGAGATGTTGGGGTTCTCAGAACGCTTGTTATTTCTTGACTATAAGTATAGATTTTTTAAACTAAAGTAAGCTATTTGCAGGGAAAATATTTTCACTTTTAGCCTATCACAATCCAGAGCTAAAGTACTCTCCCCCACCCCCAAAATAATCAACCAAATAGAACTTCGCGAGATAACTTGGATTTTAAAACTCTCTTGTTTTATTCGCGCTCATTTTTTAATTAAATGAAGCTATCTCTGAGGGAAGTATTTCTACTTAACATCTTTAGCCAAAATATAATCGGCCAATCACAGTTGGATAGCAAACAAACTTGTAAGCAGCTATGTATGACACGCAACTTTGCTTGATGAGCTTCATAACATTACTGACATGTTCATTCACGATGAAAAATTGTCGCGAATTTATTTATTGTAAGTGTCCTACTAAAAAGATAAAAAATTGAGTTTCCAGACTGCATGCGATGAAAAACCCGAAAAAATTGAGTTTTGTTGTTTATTTTGCGCGCCGTAGGTGCGCCGAAAAATTGAGTTTTTCATCTTTTTGAAATTGAGTTATATAAAGGAAAAGTGTCTAAAATAACCCCTGAATATGAGAATCTGATCAAATTCTTGTAAGAGTTTTTATAAATTGCTGATTTGCATACAATTATCTGATAATTTGAGTGAAATTCTTGTCAGAATCAAACAAGATTGTCTGAAGATTCTGCTCAGATCCTGGTGGAAGATGGCATCCATTCTTGAAACCTCGATCTGAGATGGCTTTTTCCCCACTGCTCTAGAACATATTATCAGAAATAGAAATAGCAATATATGTATATGGATGATAAGATAGCCATCACACCAATACAAACTCCCCATGCATACAATATCTGTTTCGGAAAATTAATACATGTAACTAAAACAGAAATTGAGGTAACAAAAAAGTATGGGAATGACAAATAAGAGACTAATGTATATCAATGATTTTTCCTTTTTTCTTCTTTTACATGGAACTTGGCTGATAGGGCTATGTAGGCACTCGGGTGCCACCAGCTATCAACTCCCACCCTTCACGAGGCAATGTCACATAATCAGCTGTCCATTGATGAAGACCGTGGTTACTTTCCCTGAACAGAACTCTTTTTTTTTCTGTGTGATGTGGGTCATGGGAAGGGGTCATGACCGGGGTACATGTATGTCATCCAATAAATGCCCCAGATGGTGGGGGTATGTTGGGTGTAATACCAAGTGATTTGTGACAATTGGGATATCCATTGAGGGGCCTACATAACTGGTATACCATAGTACTAATTGTACACATTGTGATTGTGTTGACAATGCTCCCATTGTGCCATTGCTTATTACATTGGATGGATGGATGGATGTACTTGGGCACTCCATCGCACCGCGATGGGCACAGGTCGTGCGAACACGCCGTGCAACCCGTTTCCCCCAACCCGCCCTACACATGATCCCTCTTAACAGTGTCACATAGACACTGTTTAATCCCCACATTAAACAATATACATTCTCTTAATTCCCATAACTACAGAAGTATCACCTAATATTTCCATCTGTTAAGCCCCCTCATTCTCTCTTCTCGGATCGATTCTTAGTGGCAACTTTGATTAATTATCACCATGGACACTCATAATTAAATCTCCCAATAGCCACTCATCCTCCCCATTCACTCAACATTTAATATCCCTTACAGAAATTTAAGGCTGCGGGGAGCTCCCGCTAAGCTCCCGGGCTCATATGTTAACTTGTGCGAGCTATCCGCTACCTTGCGCGAGCTATCCGCTACCTTGCGCGAGCTATCCGCTACCTTGCGCGAGCTATCCGCTACCTTGCGCGAACTAGTGCGAGCTAACCAGCTGATCGCGAGAGCCAGCGGGAGCTACCCGTTAGCTTGCGTGAGATACCCGCTACCTCGCGCTCACTATCATAGATTGTTTCTAGTACTCACCGCAAGTTTGCGCTACCTACCATCATCGCAGAGTTTCAAACCTGCTAGCTCGCGAGAGGTAGCGCAACTTTGCGGGACCTATCGCAAGTTTGAGATATTTGATAGTCTCTGTATTCTTGAGATTCCACACCATTACTTTTCCTGTCCATCTATATAGGCCTTCCTTAAACCAACATCTGGAAAATCTGGGTCAGTCTCGTGACCAGTGTGTAGGAATACATTAATAAAATTCCAAAGTTCCCTTCCACACAAGGCCAAAAAATCTGTTCTCTGCAGTGCTACAGATATTTACTTATGTTTTCACATTCTTGTGAATGATAAACTTTCTTTAGATATGGAATTAGTGCCCTTTTATTCTTGGTATTTCCTGCCCTGGAAATGGACTACTTTTGAACGGGGAGGGATGGTGTGTGATGCAGTCAGCATTTGAAAAATTGGAGGGAGAAGCTGTTATACATCTCAGTTCAATGGATGTATCTATAAGAGAGTCATTTCATGTTGTTTCATTAGTTTCTGGTAAGTACATGCTCTTTTAAATGATCAAGCAATCATAGCTGAGTTTTGCCTGAAGTGAATTAACATAGTGAGAGTAGGAGAGGGTTTAATTATGAATTTTCTAACTTAGACCTGGTGTAGAGTATAAGGCATATAATGCATTTAGTAATCCATTGAAACTCACCTCATGTTATTTCTTAAAGATGAATAGCAATTCAATTTGGATTCACTTGATACCAGTACTAGGCTATTTCTTAAGCAAACTAAATGGATGGTCATTATTCAGTTAACCCATGGTTAACCTCAATTAGCTATAAAACTTTTAATTTTATTGGATAGTTAATCTACCTTTTTGCAAAATTCAGATCTTTTCCCCTAATTTGTTCTGCATGTATTCAAATAGCTGGTGTATATAGTACATGTATGCTCACCCTGTCTTTGTTCTGATCTTGACCTACATGTACATAATGAATTTGTGAAATTGTAGGCTGAACCAGGGTCACTGATTTTGTGGATCAAGTTTGATAGGTCGCTGGCTTGCGCAACCTACCACTAGCTTGCGCCACCTACCGCTAGCTCGCGCAACCCTACAACAGTAATACAACTCTGGATCTTCGTTAACTAGCGCTGGCTACCATGGACAGCCGCAAACTAGCAATGTTTCAAATGGGAGCTTATCGGTAGCTCCCGGCAAGGTAGCAGCTTGCGGGGAGCTAGCGCAAGGTTGCGGTGAGCTATCGCGAGCTTGCGGGGAGGTATCGCGAGCTCGCGGGGAGCTAGCACAAGCTCGCACGGAGCAGGAATGGGGACCTGGCGCGAGCTCGCAGGGAGCTACAATCGGGAGCTGGCGCAAGCTTGCGCTAGGTTGCGGGGAGCTATCACTACCTTGCGGGAGCCAACCTACCGGCCTTATCGGGAGCTAGCGCAAGCTCCCAATGTTTCAAATGGGATTTTATCGGTAGCTAACATTGTAAGCTACCGCAAGCTAACTCCGCAATCTCTCTGCAATCTTAATTTTCTGCAAGGGATTTCACCCTATTTCCCGAAATCATAAATCCAGTGCCATGGAAATTTCACCCAGTATTTCTCATTTCCCTCAATGCAATATCCCACTATTTTCCCCTTATACAGAGTATGCCATCCAACGCGTTCCCCCACACCGCCCTACACATATTAATATGCATATAAAGCTGAAGGGGGGATTGGAAAATACAGGGAGAATCAAACTACCTGGCCTGTATATTACAGGTGTTTCAACCTGACACATGTACAACCCAGACATGTCAGATCCCTATCACATTCTTTCCATGCACAGAAAATTACATTTTTTAGACATTTATAATCATGGGTAAATAAACAAACCTGATTTAATGTATTAATAAATTAATTCAAAGCAAACTCTTTTTATTTGTACAGGTAGCATAATGACATCTGCGGCAAAGGGTCTGATGTCAACCGTCAAACTCAATGATGGAGTGGTAATGCCCTTATTTGGGCTTGGTGTATATAAGGCAGGATCAGGAGATGGGGGAGAAGCAGAGAAAGCGATTCTTCATGCCTTGGACAATGGTTACAGACTGATTGACACAGCTGAGTTGTATGGGTGAGTATTATATTTACCCATACAAATAACCTGGTGCTCTAATTACATGTACAACTAAAGGGAGACAACCTGATGACTGACATGCTCTCCGAAATTGAAATTGACAACATGACAGTCAAAACTCTGCTTGAGTGACATGTACGTTTAATATGAATTACACTCTGCACTCATAGAAGCAATTTGTGTGTTCATGTATATATTAGTGATTAATTAGTCAGGCACGGGAGTGTTTGGTCACTCAAGTTAAATTCCTGCTGCAAACCTCGCAAGTGCAAGTGACCCATTTCCTCAGCCCACTAATGTTGAGACGTCTGAGTACAGTACTCTTCAATTTCTTGACAAGACATTTGAGTTCTCACACCATCACACTGCCGAAATTTAGTTCAGAAGAGTGAAAAACAGCAGTTTGCCAAATGAAATTCTCTGTAGATGTTATAACCTGGAGGAGTGTGATATCTCACACTCATAAAAATCATTGTAGAATTTTAGGAGTGTGCTTTATATATGACTTATTTGATGTTTCAGCATAACCAAAAGTCCAATCACCCAATCTAATGTCAGCGATATTAAACTAAGTGATAATAATTGAAATATTGATTATAACAATACACTATGTACATGGCCAGGTTGTGTCAAGATGTTCCAGAGGTGAATTATTTAATTGTTCATTCCTTGATGAAACATTAAAAAATCATCACAGTTTAAATCACCAGATGCTTCAGTGTATCTCTACCAAAGAAGCTAAACTATTTCACAGTATCTTCCATAAGCTTATGTCCGATGATTTTGGAAATTAAGGCGTTTATAATTATTTTAGATCAAACAATATGAACCACAGTATGAGTTGATTTGCGGCTGCCGTGTGTTGCTTTTAAAAGCATACTTGTCCTTCGGGCTATTACAATTTACAAAGCTAAAATATTATGATGACATTGTTATACTGTACAGGAATGAGGCTGATGTCGGTCGAGCTGTCAAACGCTCCGGTCTGAAGAGAGAAGACGTCTTTGTGGTATCCAAGATCTTCGAAGCCAATGGATACAAACATTGCAAAAACATTTTCCACAAGGCTTTTAAACAGTGAGTGATTTTGCTTTTGAATGAAACATCAAATCGTACATCTCCCCTTGATTGTGGCATTAAAATAATCTCTCCTTGATTGTGGCATTTGCTATTATATCCCATTGATTGCAATGTAGGGTTGTACATGTACCACCTGGTAGGGCAGTGAACAGTTTAACAGTTTAACATGAAAGTGGTCATGGGTTGTTTTCTTACAATAACAGAATCGTGGTATTGAAGCCCCTAGTTGTTCATTATTTGAATTAAATAGTTTGGTAAATGTCACTCTTGTTATTTTTGGAAATGTGCAGGTTGACCTATAGCTATGAATGCAGGTTGTAGGCATCGGATAGTTGAAAGTGTGTCCAATTGAAAATGTCAACCGTTCTTGTGTTTATGAGATGATTTCATGTGATGTCATTTTCTCGGAAATCAAGCAACAGAAGGTGTTTCTGAAGGCTACTGAATTTTATTAAAAATCATTCACGTTTGTATGATCATCCCAGCTCAGATCATCCCATGTGCTGGAACTAGAAAAAGACACACCCACCGAGAGGAGACAACTCTGTGGGTAAAAAATTGAAAGTGAATCCGGAACAGCTGAAGTGCAGCCTTACACAACATACGAACATTTGTAACGATTCTCTTTTATTTTTCACAACTGTGCATCTTCTTTCAACTACACCAGCTGAAAACCTGTTCACCCAACTTAATGGGAAAACTCTTCACTGCCATCTGATTGTGACATTGGATTACTCCCTTGATTGTGATAGTGGATTATCTCCCTTGATTGTGACAGTGGATTATCTCCCTTGATTGTGACATTGGATTACTCCCTTGATTGTGACAGTGGATTATCTCCCTTGATTGTGACATTGGATTATCTCCTTTGATTGTGACATCAGATTATCTCGAATAAAATGTTTTATCTGTGAAGGTCTGTCCTTGTTTTTAACACTATTTGACTGTATTTTTTTGTGTGTATTAAACAGGATGGATATAGGTTATATTGACTTGTACCTGATACACACTCCCCTTGGAAGTCAAGTTTGTGATACATTCAAGGCCATGCTGGAACTCAAACAACAAGGACTTATCAGGTACGACAAAACTCTCATGGCCTCCTGATTCTAATCTGGCCTGGGAAATATACATAATAAATTCAGAGATAATAGTCTGGTGTGAAATAAATTAAGTTTTGACACTTTTATCTGTAAGAAAAACTTAAGTTGCATGTTGAAGAAAAACTATGAAAACACCCTCATGGCCATCATTTTGAATTTACCCAGGATTGTCTGCTCAGAGGTGCATGCAAATAGGCTCAAAAACATGCAAAATGACCACAATTCTATGAGTCGTAGGGAGTCATTCTAGTCCTGGTAAGGTTCATTCATTAGTTCATCTGGATAATGCATGTACAGTAATTTCTCTGACTTAATTCAATCACAGGAAGTGAAATTTTCTAGGATAAAGATCAGCAGTGATCAAATTTATGTAGAAAAGAAGGTTGACATAATGATTTAGAATCATGAATACAATCCTTCCTTTCTTATAGACTAGTAAAATTTATTAGAACAGCTGATTGAATTAATGTAACCAAAATTGTGGGTGAACCGTGATTAAATTTTTTAGTTATCAGAGGGTTTACTGTATCGATTCTCTAATTCAATCACAGAAACTCTACAATATTTTCCAACTATCAGAAAGTTTTGAGTAAGCTTACATGAAAACCTACATTTTGTATGCTGAAAGCAAATAAAGTTGATTTTAAAGAGAGTTCTTGTCTATAGAGTCACACTAATGGTATGGGAATTAGTGTCATTCTACTGTCACTCAGGCTGCTTCCTACAGATGCATTATAACTGGTTTACAATATAACTAATATTCCATTATCTGTAGATATTGGTCAAAGGGTACCCAATCGCACAAACAGGTGATTCCAACATTACAAACTGTAGCTTGAAAAATGTTGACTCAATAATCTGGAGGTATCAAACTTCATTAACCTCGTTTCTTTAGTCAATTTTAGAGTAAATGTACATGTATGTCCACAGTCCATGAAATTATGCATAAGAACATTTGCACCATTCTGGCAATTAATGGCCTTTTTCTATCAGTCACATAACCGCAATTTAGTGTGGATGGATTAGGCTTCAAATAAATAACCATTATTAACCATTAATAAATAACCATTATTAACCATTATTAAATAACCATTATTAACCATTAATAAATAACCATTATTAACCATTACTAAATAACCATTATTAGCTATTCATAAATAATCATTATTAGCTATTCATAAATAACCATTATTAGCTATTCATAAATAACCATTATTAGCTATTCATAAATAACCATTATTAGCTATTCATAAATAATCATTATTAACCATTAAACCATTACTCTCTAGCTCCTCAGGTACATGTACTTTTTGGAAAAACATCTTTTAAAAAACAATTTTCATACCAAATATATTCGTCTTTTCTGGCATGCCGATGCAGTAGTTGAATACAATAAGCCACATTTTAATCCCAGAAGTACCGCATTTTACCCCATAGTGACGCCAGGCATGAGACTGAAGGTCAGGTTTACGCACATGTGTTTTTTCATGAGAGCCAGCAATGCCAGGGTATTTCTGATTCAACAGTTCAAGAAATTCATACAATAAATGTTGTTAGAATAATTTTATTGCAAGTACGTGTCCCGAGATGGCAGCGTTGCTAGCTTTCGTAAAAAATGCATGTGCGTGAACCTGCTCTTAAGTCTCGCACCTGGCAAGAATATGTGGCAATATGCGGTACTTCTGTGATTTCGATGTGGCTTATTTGCCTGAACCAACTAATTTTCATTCAGTTACATGTACTTGAAAAGCAGCCTTCGGAAAGACTAAATCTAAATATCGAACAACTCTTTGAATAGGTGGTCAAGGACATTATTTTGGCAATACATGTACATGTACTTTGAGAGGAAATGTGTAAAAATAAAAAAAATTGAAAAAAAAAAGGATTTATTTTTCCTGTGGACAATAAAAAGGGTTGATGAAGTGCTGAACAATGATGTGGTAAGCTAGAAATTTATTTATTCAGCCTTATGTCTTTGCATTACTTCATGTACTTTTATTTAAACACCAAAGATAGACTTTATCATACCCAAAATAGCTTGCGACTCTAGATGCAAACAATAATAAAATAGTGGGTGTTATGAAGTATTTTAGTCCATTTATGAGATCCTATCCTGGCCTGCCCTTGAACATGTGGAACATTTTGTGAACAGTTGGATGGTTTTATATTATATGTTTCATATACTCATTTCTATTTCATCCAGATGATAGCTCTTCAGAACTGGTTGAAAATTGTCCCATTCATGAACAATAGGTCCAAATGTAGTTGGAAGTTGAAATTAAACTTTTTTCAATGTTTATTTTTCACTTGTTTGAAACAGATCTTGTGGGGTGTCGAACTTTGGTGTCCATCATTTGGAAGGACTGAAAGCAGCAGGTTTAGCGACACCATCTGTCAATCAAATTGAGCTTCACCCCTGGCAACAGAAGAGTGATATTGTGGAGTACTGTCAAAGGAATGGCATCATGGTTATGGGGTATAGCCCAATGGCAAAGGCACAGCGCTTAAGTGAACCAATCTTAGCTGAAATGGGAGGAAGGTATGCTCACATTGTTACACATGGTAACTGTATGTGTTAGCTCATACCATTTCATTATATCCCTCCTACATGATAATAATAAAATTCAAATCGTCTGTCATAATTCGTGACTGACATGAATCAGTCTCAGCTATTGAATGCACATTTCCCTTCTCCTAAACCTAATGATTTATTTCAGCTTTTTAATGACTTTAACGATATCCCTTGAATTTTGTACATATATGGATTATAATTATAGTATGATGCAGTTGAAACTGGTTTGCTCTCAAATTTAGAATTACACTGGTATTTCCAGATATGGTAAGAGCCCAGCTCAGATCATGATTCGATGGAGTGTTCAGAAGGGTTATATCACCATACCAAAGTCTAGCAATCCTAACAGAATTGTGGAAAATTCACAGGTTTCTGATTGGTCCATATCTGAAGAAGATATGAAAAGACTGGTAAGTAATCTCAAATTTGACAAAATCTTCTCAATGATTTCTATCATGATTATTATATATGCAGAAAATCTTCTTCACCCTTCTCCTTTATGCAGAATTTAAGCTTGAGTTTATTGGGAAAATCCTGACACATATTATTTGCATGGTCCTTGCTCTGCATGGCCACAGTTACAATGTACTACCAAATTAGATTAATTGAAGTTTCCAATATAAAAACAGACTGATTTTACTGATTGCAGGCTACATGTATATACCCAGGTTTCCTTATACATTCATTTTTTTGTATGAAAATGCTCTGTTGTTGCAGAAAATTACGACAACATCTTTACAGAAGTTATCTGTGAACTTTAACATGCTATGGAGATACAGAAGCAACCATTTGTAAAGCACCCAACTTTAACAACTACATATATGTAGGTATGGGGAATTTTAGTGATGAGAGATCGTAATTTCTTTCTTTATCATATACAGTGTGAGCTCCCATCCAAGTCATGTATGCCAAGTCTAACAACAGTTCAACTGGGCAGCTCATGAGAGGTTCTGGAAATTCGACCACATAAGTAAATATATAGGTAATATAGCTAAGATGACAATTAGATTATTGTTTCTTTTTCTATCACATATCAATACAGTGTGAACTACCATCAGGATCATGCACATGGAATCCTACAACTTGTCCATGGCAGGGATGATTTGGAGGTAATATTCTCAACATGGCAGTGTGACTAACGTCACAGGACCAACGAAGTAGGGTAGGCATTAGGACTCCAACGCGCACTGAACTCTTGGAAATTCCCCTGCCCCAAGTTGAAATCCTTCCTATATTAAGATGGGCACAGTCCAAGTCTGAGTCAGAATCACCAGTTCATCAAAAATCACCAGAAATTTTCATCAAAAGTAGGTCAGCTCAGAACTTGCTGGTAACAGTTCCCTAATGCATCTTCAGGCAAAAAATCAAGGTTCTAATGTCAACGGTTCTCCTTATTTTGCAGACGAAAGGATTAAGATGGACTCACTCACCCACTGACTTCCGACAATTTGCAGATGGTAGCCTACTTCGTAGGAAAATTCAATCATGAAGTGGAATTTCCATCCTGGAGATAATGGAGTGAGTTGAGAAAATCGAAAGCAGATCATTTGAGACTATTACCTGTTAAGTTGCTCTTGCATTTAGTGCCATTTTTGTTACCTCAGATTCAAGATTTCACCTTTAATCTTGAAATCTCTCCTGATGTGGGATTTTTGTAAGAATAAGCTGATGTTAACTGATGCTGGTCTGCCAGGTGACTACTGAGTATGGATCAGATCCCTTCATGACTGCTGGTCTGCCAGTGGCTCCTGAGTATGGGTCAGACCCCTTCATGACTGCTGGTCTGCCAGTGGCTCCTGAGTATGGGCCAGACCCGTTCACGACTGCTGGTCTGCCAGTGGCTCCTGAGTATGGGTCAGACCCCTTCATGACTGCTGGTCTGCCAGTGGCTCCTGAGTATGGGTCAGACCCCTTCATGACTGCTGGTCTGCCAGTGGCTCCTGAGTATGGGTTAGACCCCTTCATGACTGCTGGTCTGCCAGTGGCTCCTGAGTATGGGCCGTGACCCCTTCATGACTGCTGCTGGTCTGCAGTGGCTCCTGAGTATGGATCAGATCCCTTCATGATGCTGGTTGCCAGTGGCTCCTGAGTTGGGTCAGACCCCTTCATGACTGCTGGTCTGCCAGTGACTTCCTGAGTGTATCAGATCCCTCAGACCCCTGACTTACTGCTGGTTTGCCAGTGGCTCCTGAGTATGGATCAGACCCCTTCATGACGCTGTCTGCCAGTGGCTCGAGCCACCCCTTCATGACTGCTGGCCTGCCAGTGGCTCTGAGTATGGATCAGACCCCTTCATGACTGCTGGTCTGCCAGTGGCTCCTGAGTATGGGTCAGACCCCTTCATGACTGCTGGTCTGCCAGTGGCTCCTGAGTATGGGTCAGACCCCTTCATGACTGCTGGTCTGCCGTTGGCTCTTGAGTATGGGTCCGACCCTTTCATGACTGCTGGTCTGCCAGGTGGCTCCTGAGTATGGGTCAGACCTCTTCATGACTGTCTGCCAGGTGGCTGCTGAGTATGAGTCAGACCCCTTCATGACTGCTGGTCTGCCAGTGGCTCCTGAGTATGGGTCCCACCCCTTCATGACTGCTGGTCTGCCAGGTGGCTCCTGAGTATGGGTCAGACCCCTTCATGACTGTCTGCCAGGTGGCTCCTGAGTATGGGTCAGACCCCTTCATGACTAGTCTGCCAGTGGCTCCTGAGTATGAGTCAGACCCCTTCATGACTGGTGGTCTGCCCAGTGACTCCTGAGTATGGACCAGACCCCTTCATCACTGCTGGTCTGTCAGGTGGCTCCTGAGTATGGGTCCGACCCCTTCATGACTGCTGGTCTGCCAGTGGCTTCTGAGTATGGGTCAGACCCCTTCATGACTGTTGGTCTGCCAGGTGGCTCCTGAGTATGGGTCAGACCCCTTCATGACTGCTGGTCTGCCAGTGGCTCCTGAGTATGGACCAGACCCCTTCATGAGTGCTGGTCTGCCAGTGGCTCCTGAGCATGGACCAGACCCCTTCATGACTGCTGGTCTGCCAGTGGCTCCTGAGTATGGACCAGACCCCTTCATGACTGCTGGTCTGCCAGTGGCTCCTGAGTATTGGTCAGACGCCTTCATGACTGCTGGTCTGCCAGTGGCTCCTGAGTATGGATCAGACCCCTTCATGACTGCTGGTCTGCCAGTGGCTTCTGAGTATGGACCAGACCCCTTCATGACTGCTGGTCTGCCAGTGGCTCCTGAGTATTGGTCAGACGCCTTCATGACTGCTGGTCTGCCAGTGGCTCCTGAGTATGGACCAGACCCCTTCATGACTGCTGGTCTGCCAGTGGCTTCTGAGTATGGACCAGACCCCTTCATGAGTGCTGGTCTGCCAGTGGCTCCTGAGTATGGGTCAGACCCCTTCATGACTGCTGGTCTGCCAGTGGCTCCTGAGTATGGGTCAGACCCCTTCATGACTGCTGGTCTGCCGTTGGCTCTTGAGTATGGGTCCGACCCCTTCATGACTGCTGGTCTGCCAGGTGGCTCCTGAGTATGGGTCAGACCTCTTCATGACTGTCTGCCAGGTGGCTGCTGAGTATGAGCCGGACCCCTTCATGATTGCTGGTCTGCCAGTGGCTCCTGAGTATGGGTCCCACCCCTTCATGACTGCTGGTCTGCCAGGTGGCTCCTGAGTATGGGTCAGACCCCTTCATGACTGTCTGCCAGGTGGCTTCTGAGTATGGGTCAGACCCCTTCATGACTAGTCTGCCAGTGGCTCCTGAGTATGAGTCCGACCCCTTCATGACTGGTGGTCTGCCCAGTGACTCCTGAGTATGGGTCAGACCCCTTCATGACTGCTGGTCTGCCAGTGGCTCCTGAGTATGGACCAGACCCCTTCATGATTGCTGGTCTGTCAGGTGGCTCCTGAGTATGGGTCCGACCCCTTCATGACTGCTGGTCTGCCAGTGGCTTCTGAGTATGGGTCAGACCCCTTCATGACTGTTGGTCTGCCAGGTGGCTCCTGAGTATGGGTCAGATCCCTTCATGACTGCTGGTCTGCCAGTGGCTCCTGAGTATGGACCAGATCCCTTCATGAGTGCTGGTCTGCCAGTGGCTCCTGAGTATGGATCAGACCCCTTCATGACTGATGGTCTGCCAGTGGCTTCTGAGTATGGATCAGACCCCTTCATGACTGCTGGTCTGCCAGTGGCTCCTGAGTATGGGTCAGACCCCTTCATGACTGCTGGTCTGCCAGTGGCTCCTGAGTATGGGTCAGACCCCTTCATGACTGCTGGTCTGCCGTTGGCTCTTGAGTATGGGTCCGACCCCTTCATGACTGCTGGTCTGCCAGGTGGCTCCTGAGTATGGGTCAGACCCCTTCATGACTGCTGGTCTGCCAGTGGCTGCCTGAGTATGGACCAGACCCCTTCATGATGCTGGTCTGCCAGTGGCTCCTGAGTATGGTCTGCCAGGTGGCTCCTGAGTATGGGTCAGACCCCTTCATGACTGCTGGTCTGCCAGTGGCGCCTGAGTATGGATCAGATCCCTTCATGAGTGCTGGTCTGCCAGTGGCTCCTGAGTATGGATCAGACCCCTTCATGACTGATGGTCTGCCAGTGGCTTCTGAGTATGGGTCAGACCCCTTCATGACTGTTGGTCTGCCAGGTGGCTCCTGAGTATGGGTCAGACCCCTTCATGACTGCTGGTCTGCCAGTGGCTCCTGAGTATGGACCAGATCCCTTCATGAGTGCTGGTCTGCCAGTGGCTCCTGAGTATGGGTCAGTTGCCTTCATGACTGCTGGTCTGCCAGTGGCTCCTGAGTATGGACCAGACCCCTTCATGACTGCTGGTCTGCCAGTGGCTCCTGAGTATGGGTCAGACCCCTTCACGACTGCTGGTCTGCCAGTGGCTCCTGAGTATGGACCAGACCCCATCATGACTGCTGGTCTGCCAGGTGGCTCCTGAGTATGGGTCAGTTGCCTTCATGACTGCTGGTCTGGCAGTGGCTCCTGAGTATGGACCAGACCCCTTCATGACTGCTGGTCTGCCAGTGGCTCCTGAGTATGGGTCAGACCCCTTCATGACTGCTGGTCTGCCAGTGGCTTCTGAGTATGGACCAGACCCCTTCATGAGTGCTGGTCTGCCAGTGGCTCCTGAGTATGGATCAGACCCCATCATGACTGCTGGTCTGCCAGTGGCTCCAGAGTATGGGTCAGACCCCTTCATGACTGCTGGTCTGCCAGTGGCTCCTGAGTATGGGTCAAACTCCTTCATGACTGATGGTCTGCCAGTGGCTCCTAAGTATGGATCAGACCCCTTCACGACTGCTGGTCTGCCAGTGGCTCCTGAGTATGGACCAGACCCCATCATGACTGCTGGTCTGCCAGGTGGCTCCTGAGTATGGGTCAGATGCCTTCATGACTGCTGGTCTGCCAGTGGCTCCTGAGTATGGATCAGACCCCGTCATGACTGCTACTGCTGGTCTGCCAGTGGCTCCTGAGTATGGGTCAGACCCCTTCATGACTGCTGGTCTGCCAGTGGCTCTTGAGTATGGATCAGACCCCTTCATGACTGCTGGTCTGCCAGTGGCTCCTGAGTGTGGATCAGACCCCTTCATGACTGCTGGTCAGCCAGTGGCTCCTGAGTATGGGTCAGACCCCTTCATGACTGCTGGTCTGCCAGGTGACTCCTGAGTATGGATCAGACCCCATCATGACTGCTGGTCTGCCAGGTGGCTCCTGAGTATGGGTCAGACCCCTTCATGACTGCTGGTCTGCCAGTGGCTCCTGAGTATGGGTCAGACCCCTTCATGGTTGCTGGTCTGCCAGGTGACTCCTGAGTATGTGTCAGACCCCTTCATGGCTGCTGGTCTGCCAGGTGGCTCCTGAGTATGGGTCAGACCCCTTCATGACTGCTGGTCGGCCAGTGGCTCCTGAGTATGGATCAGACCACTTCATGACTGCTGGTCTGCCAGTGGCTCCTGAGTATGGGTCAGACCCCTTCATGACTGCTGGTCTGCCAGTGGCTCCTGAGTATGGATCAGACCCCTTCATGACTGCTGGTCTGCCAGTGGCTCCTGAGTATGGATCAGACCCCTTCATGACTGCTGGTCTGCCAGTGGCTCCTGAGTATGGGTCAGACCCCTTCATGACTGCTCAGCTGATTCTGTCAATAGACATCTGACCTTCCACATTACTGACAGAGACTGTATAATGTGACCCTCCAGATGTGTAGCATAGCTAGTATGGTATGGTATTTCTCATTACCATGAGATGAAACATAAAGAGATAGGTAAAGTATCACATTGAGCAATATTTCACCTACATGTATATAGCAAGAAGCAATACCACTGTCACTGTCTGATGGAGCCCCACTAGCACTGTCTGGTGGAGCCCCACTATCAATGTTTGATAGAGCCCCACTATCACTGTCTGGTAGAGCCCCACAATCACTGTCTGGTAGAGTCCCACTATCACTGTCTGATGGAGCCCCACTATCACTGTCTGGTGGAGCCCCACTATCAATGTTTGATAGAGCCCCACTATCACTGTCTGGTAGAGCCCCACAATCACTGTCTGGTAGAGCCCCACTATCACTGTCTGGTAGAGCCCCACTATCACTGTCTGGTAAAATCCCACTATCACTGTCTGGTAGAGCCCCACTATCACTCTCTGTCTGTAGAGTCCTACTATCACTGTCTGGTAGAGTCCTATCATCTCTGGTAGAGTCCCACTATCACTGTCTGGTAGAGTCCCACTATCACTGTCTGGTAGAGTCCACTATCACTGTCCGGTAGAGTCCACTATCACTGTCTGGTAGAGCCCCACTATCACTCTCTGGTAGAGTCCCACTATCACTGTCTGGTAGAGCCCCACTCACTCTGGTAGAGTCCCACTATCACTGTCTGGTAGAGCTCCACTATCACTGTCTGGTAGAGCCCCACTATCACTGTCTGGTAGAGCCCCACTATCACTCTCTGGTAGAGTCCCACTATCACTGTCTGGTAGAGCCCCACTATCACTGTCTGGTAGAGCCCCACTATCACTGTCTGGTAGAGCCCCACAATCACTGTCTGGTAGAGCCCCACAATCACTGTCTGGTAGAGTCCCACTATCACTGCCTGGTAGAGTCCCACTATCACTGTCTGGTAGAGCCCCACTATCACTCTCTGGTAGAGTCCCACTATCACTGTCTGGTAGAGTCCCACTATCACTGTCTGGTAAAGCCCCACTATCACTGTCTGGTAGAGTCCCACTATCACTGTCTGGTAGAGTCCCACTATCACTGTCTGGTAAAGCCCCACTATCACTGTCTGGTAGAGCCCCACAATCACTGTCTGGTAGAGTCCCACTATCACTGTCTGGTAGAGCCCCACAATCACTGTCTGGTAGAGTCCTACTATCACTGTCTGGTAGAGCCCCACAATCACTGTCTGGTAGAGTCCCACTATCACTGTCTGGTGAGCCCCACAATCACTGTCTGGTAGAGCCCCACAATCACTGTCTGGTAGAGCCCCACAATCACTGTCTGGTAGAGCCCCACTATCACTGTCTGGTAGAGCCCCACTATCACTGTCTGGTAGAGCCCCACTATCACTGTCTGGTAGAGCCCCACTATCACTGTCTGGTAGAGCCCCACTATCACTGTCTGGTAGAGCCCCACTATCACTGTCTGGTAGAGCCCCACTATCACTCTCTGGTAGAGTCCCACTATCACTGTCTGGTAGAGCCCCACTATCACTGTCTGGTAGAGTCCCACTATCACTGTCTGGTAGAGTCCCACTATCACTGCCTGGTAGAGTCCCACTATCACTGTCTGGTAGAGTCCCACTATCACTGCCTGGTAGAGTCCCACTATCACTGTCTGGTAGAGCCCCACTATCACTCTCTGGTAGAGTCCCACTATCACTGTCTGGCAGAGTCCCACTATCACTGTCTGGTAGAGTCCCACTATCACTGTCTGGTAGAGCCCCACTATCACTCTCTGGTAGAGTCCCACTATCACTGTCTGGTAGAGTCCCACTATCACTGTCTGGTAAAGCCCCACTATCACTGTCTGGTAGAGTCCCACTATCACTGTCTGGTAGAGTCCCACTATCACTGTCTGGTAAAGCCCCACTATCACTGTCTGGTAGAGCCCCACAATCACTGTCTGGTAGAGTCCCACTATCACTGTCTGGTAGAGCCCCACAATCACTGTCTGGTAGAGTCCTACTATCACTGTCTGGTAGAGCCCCACAATCACTGTCTGGTAGAGTCCCACTATCACTGTCTGGTGAGCCCCACAATCACTGTCTGGTAGAGCCCCACAATCACTGTCTGGTAGAGCCCCACAATCACTGTCTGGTAGAGCCCCACTATCACTGTCTGGTAGAGCCCCACAATCACTGTCTGGTAGAGTCACTGTCTGGTAGAGCCCCACTATCACTGTCTGGTAGAGCACCACAATCACTGTCTGGTAGAGCCCCACAATCACTGTCTGGTGAGGTCCACTATCACTGTCTGGGTAGAGGCCCCACAATCACTGTCTGGTAGAGAGCCCCACAATCACTGTCTGGTAGAGCCCACAATCACTGTCTGGTAGAGGCCCACTATCACTGTCTGGTAGAGCACCACAATCACTGCAATCTGGTAGAGCCCCACAATCACTGTCTGGTAGAGCCCCACAATCACTGTCTGGTAGAGCCCCACTATCACTGTCTGGTAGAGCCCCACAATCACTGTCTGGTAGAGCCCCACAATCACTGTCTGGTAGAGCCCCACTATCACTGTCTGGTAGAGCCCCACAATCACTGTCTGGTAGAGTCCCACTATCACTGTCTGGTAGAGTCCCACTATCACTGTCTGGTAGAGTCCCACTATCACTGTCTGGTAGAGCCCCACAATCACTGTCTGGTAGAGCCCCACTATCACTGTCTGGTAGAGCCCCACAATCACTGTCTGGTAGAGTAGAGCACCACAATCACTGTCTGGTAGAGCCCCACAATCACTGGTAGAGCACCACAATCACTGTCTGGTAGAGCCCCACAATCACTGTCTGGTAGAGCCCCACTATCATTGTGCAGAACATCTTAGAGTACACATACCAAGAGTGCAGTGAATACTACAGATTTGTTACAATGTAGTTTTGTGAAACAGTAAATCATTCACATTAAAAGAGGTAGCGATATGGTGCTGTACATTATTTTCATTTATATGGAAACAGCATTGAAACAGTGCAAACATCTTAAAACAGCACACACAGTATAATTGACTTAGTATATGTACAGGCCACCTATATTATGTACTCTTGTGGAGCTAGGGTTCAGAAGTAGTAATTTTACTCCAATACTCTAGGTTAATTTAGTGTACAGAAGGGAGGTGGGGATGGAGGAAGCAGGTTTGATAATAGACCCAAACCTGATGACATTTTATCTCTCTTCTGTCTCATTCCTTGAAAATCGAGTGACAGGTGGAGATCATAATACAGTTTAATCAACGCTGCTACCATACCTCTCTCATGACATCAATTTAATTTAATTGAGATCCCTGGACTGGCTGTCGGTATTGTAAGCTCCTTGTACATGTACATGTTGTATGGGGGTAAAAAGGTCATCTTGGTTAAGGTCTATTTGAAGATTTCATATTTCATCTGGAATCTGATGTAACAAAATGACCACAGTTATATTTTATTCTAACATGCTCCAACTTTTACCCGTGCGCTGATTGGTCCAAACATTTACCCGTGCGCTGATTGGTCCAAACTTTTACCCGTGCGCTGATTGGTCCAAACTTTTACCCGTGCGCTGATTGGTCCAAACTTTTACCCGTGCGCTGATTGGTCCAGACCTCAAAACATACAGAGATTTTCACACAATCTTCATTGTTTCCCGATGTCTGAAGGGCTGAAGGGGGACTACAGTATTGGGGTCAGTCCATCCGTGCGTCCGACTTCGTTTCCGGATAATGACTTCTGGAAACCTGAACAGATTCTTTTCAAATTTGTTAAGTGGGTACCTCGCCTCAAGATTCCGACTGACATTGTTTTTCAAGCCGATCCGCCTGTAGGTGGCACCACCTGGGGCCAAGTTAAGTTCATTTGCGTACAATAACTTTTGAAAAACTGAACAGATTCTTTTCAAATTTGGTATGTGCTACGTATACCTCGCCTCAAGATCTCGCTTAGAATTGTAATCTGATAATAGTCTGGTAATGATAGGGTAATACTCTGGCATTGATAGGGTAATACATCTGGTAATGCTATGGTTTGAAGAATACCTGGTGTGGTTCAAACCATAGCATTACCCTATCAATATCATATGTTCCAATTCCAGAGTATTACCCTATCATTACCAGATTACTTACCATGTAGGCTTACCAGAGTACTTACCTTATTACTTCCATATGAGATTTTACTCTGGTAATGATCTGGTAATACTATGGTTTTAATCTGGTAATACTGTGGTAATATACTATGCTAATAATCAGAAATTTGGGTAAGGGTATAGTTGGCACCACCTGGGGCAAAGTTAAATTTCATTCCCGGACAATAACTTTTGAAAAACTGAACAGATTCTTTTCAAATTGGATATACCTTGCCTCAAGATCTTTGCTTGGGATTGTATGCCATGCCGATCCACCTATAGGTGACAGTTACCTTCAGTTACGATAACCTGAATGGTTTAGGACAAATATGGCAAATGTGGATACCTTGCCACTGGATCTCACTTGGGATTGCTCCCGATCCATGCCAGATACTGAATGTTGCAGTCCCAAGCCAAATGCTACAAAGCTGAGTGACGATTGGTTTGTTCACAGATCTGCATCTCCTGAACGGACATCACATGCGACCATGGCCTGCAACCAGTCACAAAATTGTCCCATCAACACGGGATAAGTTTACAGAAAATTTGCCATTCCACTTATGAATAAGGTCATAAACAGCTTGTGTCACCTTTGTCCCTACTCTCCTTGTTCCCCAGCTGATTCACACTGCATCGCCTCTTGACCATTAGGGGGTGCTCTGCACAGGCCAACCATCGATGACCAATGAATATCACTCTTACAGAAGAGTCTAGTCTTGGTCCACTTTGTTCATCATGGCCACCTACATCCGGGCATCTGCCAACTTTTCTCTCAGTGGGTGGTAGATCTTTCGGCCAGTCCCCATTAAATGTTTCCATCAAATGGCGGCGCTAAGCTGCCCAGATCAGTCTCTCAGTAACAGTACTTATGACATACCAGCATTTATGCCATCTAATGAGTGATAACTCACAGTGTGGGAAAATGTGAGAAACGAGTGAAGTATTTCTTCACAATTATTTGTGAAACGAAGAAATATATGAGTGGTCTCCCTTTTCCAATGTTCACATGTCATTGACGGCAAAACTAATAATAAACAGATGGCAAAACAGCTTCAATTATTTTAATTTCTGGGTTAAGAGTGAATAGATTTTTGGATAACTCCTCCATTGTTATATTTATTAACATTCGTCAACTGATTTGCAAAAAAATTGTTCACTGACAACTTCAAATACATGTAATTAACACAGTCCGTTAATTTTGTTAATATCCCACTGATAAGACCACGCTTTATCGTCATGAGTATATAAGGACATCAAGTTGCCTACATTGGTAACATAAAAACAATGTTCAAGTGTTTCAGATTTTGAATTGAATGTTGACTGTTAATAAATAGGGTAAAAGTTCCTTTGAGAGATGAATTTTTTTGATTGACGGTCTCAGTGAAGATGGAAAAATTAACTCCTAGATCAGAATGTTGAAGTTACCCAAAGATTATATTAATAGGACATTTACAGTGTAAGTCACAAACCCCACCATTAACCCAAGGAGAGTTCAGTTTGTACTGTCTGTGTGTCTGTTCATTTGTTCACAGGGTGATCTCCCCTCCAAGTCCTGTGATTGGAATCCCATTACAGCTCCCTGGAATGGATGAGCAGATGAGTACTGGTTCTGTGGTGGTCCTCTATAGTTTCGTAGCAATCGCCCCCAGTCTGATTTTATAATAGGATATACCTTATTCTTCATGCCTTAATAGCTGATATCCTGTTCAGCATTGTCAGCGTTGTAAACAAGCATATATGGATCAATGGCTAGGTTTGTCTACACAGTGATCAGGAGTAAATTTTGTCCTGCCTCAGTTATGACCCTTGCTGTGCCTAAAAACCGTAACTCATTTACAGAGAGAAAATCTGACAAAAAACTGTTTGATTGACTCCCACTTTCTTTCGCCTTTTCAAGTTGGTACCAGCCTGGGAACACTGGAAAGAAGTTTAATTGAAATCGCTCTTACACATTTTTCTGGAAATTGGGCTGCATTTTGACCATTTTTGACTTTTTAAGGGTTTTGTAGGAAAATGAAGCAAGCTTGGAGGGGAATGTTTGAGATTCAATTTTCTTTGAGGTATCCCAATCACTGTGTGACTGTAACATACTCCGATATTTACATGTATCGATACTATATCTGCCAAAGGCTAGCTACAATGACAATTTTGCTTTGTGGTAATAAATGTACATATTCTCAGGAAGTCGGGATAGTCACTTTGATATTCAATATTATTGTATTATTGTTATACATGTAGAACCAGAATGTAATTGGTGGAAGCTAGCTAGGGATTGCTGGATTACTACATTTTATATGTTAATAGCTGTTGTTTTCAGACAACAATAATTTGTATGTTTCTTGGCTAAGAACTCCATATCCTACCATTTTTGGGCATACAAGCATAATTATTGGTACTTTATCAATGAAGGTTTTAAGTCAGAGAAGTACTGAATTTTAATAAGACACAAAAAACACTTAATTTGAGTGAAATAAGCTTCCAGTGCTCACAATTTGGACTCAGACTTCCTGGCTTTGTCATAATAATTTGAGAATGATTGGAATTAACAGTATGTTAAATACCGTACATTGTTCAAATGTTGATTTGGGGACCTTTAGTTGGGCAAGATCCAGGCTAATATAAGCGTAAATATTTGCTTCCTGAAGTTTTCATTGTTATAATTTTGTTATAATTACATTGACAATGATTTGGTGTTGGTATTTCACAAAATATAATGGACAATTGATCTGCTGCAAGTTACATGATTGTACATTGTTAGTCATTTGTCCATGATCTCACCTTTTCAATGGGAGATCTTTAAAGGTTATACAAAATGGTCTCAAAATGTGCTACTTTTTTGTGCTAAATTGTTGTAGAGGTTGTTTTATATTTTTGTATGTTTTCAAACTGTCCAAGGTTGGAAATAGCAGCAGTAAGTGCGACAATTTCATGCCCCTTTCAAAACGGTGAAAGCTGTGACCGCTTGACCTGTGACGTCACAACCTGATTATGATCTCACTCAAATGCCTGTTGTGATGTCAAAATGTCAGCGACATCACGCTAGAACTCCCACAGTTGGGTGAATCTTTCGTAACAACGCCCGACGTCACAGACTATGACGTTTAGGTCGCAATCGTAATCAGGTTGTGACGTCATGCACCAGAGCTCATGGCTCCAATACGTTTTCCCCCACATGTGTGCTATTCGTGTCCTAAAACCCGCTTCGACGACATTACTCGAGAAAAAAATACTAATTTGTTGTTTGGAACACTACTGGGTATGTTTTAGAGTCATTTGGTATAACCTTTAATACCCAAAGCCTTGCCAATATATTGCTGCTACACACTGCAGAAAACCAAAAGAGTTGACAGTTGTATCAATCATTTTTTACCATGGATGAACAGAGATGCTCTCTTCTCAAAATAATCAAACACAAGACTTGAGGGTTCCTACGGTGGCTGCGCTTGGGATAGGCCGAGCTCTTTGTGCCCGTCATCAGCCTTGGTGGCGGCTGGATGGTTGGCCGATGTTTATATGTATCGATCGATCGTCCGTCCGGATGGCTATGGAGGTCTTCTTGGGAAAGAGCAGCCGCTGTGGGCCTCATCGAGTCATTCTGATGCATTCGGAGCAAATTATTTTTAACATAGTAATTGTCCTATTGTCTTTTGTTTTAATTTATGTTCTGTTTTAATTTCTGTATGATTCGTAAATGGAAATAAAGAATTGTAAGATATGTTCACCAGACTAGGCTGTATGTATGCAGCTACATTGTACACGGGTCCCCATATGCAGTCTTGGCTGAAATGACCGTCGTATTGGATGTACATGTAACAGAAACTGGCTGAAAACAATCAGAATGTACACATTTGTCTTTAAACACAAAATTCAAGTTCAGCGTCCAAGTTTGTTATCCTAGGTGGTGTACTACAGCAGCAGAATTTAGTCATGTCTGTCAAGGAAGAATACACATATGCAGGTTCAAGAGGAGCTGCTACATTGCAGTGAAGATGAACTCCTGGTTGATGTCAAACAGTACTGTTTGGCAAGGATTGTGTTATGCAAATTTTCAATGCATACTTGATCTTGTCGATTTTGTTTGAAAGTGAATTAGGATGAGTAGGCAATATTACTTTGAGGGTTCATCCTGTTTGTACATTGGGTGGACAATATGATATATAAGGTAATAATGATGATGAAATGATATCTATTGTTGAGTGCTAATGCCAATATGTGTTAGAGCTGATAAAATATCTATTCTAGGGTACTCCGTGAACAGATTAATCAATATGTGTAAAACGTTGTCTACAAAATATTGGAATTCATTTACAATGTTGATTATTTATATACACTATGCAAAACTTGATTTCTAATAAATTCTTTATGATTTATTCGATTCTCAGTTATGGCAGTCTTGCTAATTCGGAAAAACATTATGCCGTTGGTCAATGATAAAAAATATTCTAATCTTCCACTCCATCCACCTCCTCACACAGTTGCGGTTTAAAATCTCCGGATCAGTAGTTTTTTTTGTTGCCATTCACAGATGACGTCCGACGTCTCGTCAAACCCCTCGCCATCTGCATTATCTCGAGTTACATCACATCAAGTATTTTAGTCAATTGTCTTTCAATATCTGACCCGTAGCTGAACACAGGTCATATGATGGACTGCAGTAGTAAATGATTTCAAGACGATTGTGTTCATAATGAATAGTCATGAAGTGTGAAAGATATACTTTGTGAATGAATCTCCTCTGATAGGAGACAAGAACACCATACCATCTCTCGAAACCTGAAGCGACTGTCAAAATATTTTCAAAGTTCAAATATTTAATTTACAGTTGGTCCTGGTAGTATACTCAGTAAACTCGGATATATCGTGGAATATTATATCTGAATTCAACCCAATATAAATTCCATGCGAATTTGAAACATGTGGCTAGCTTGTGAAATCACGCCCACGGTAATTACTCAGTAGCACGTGGACTAATATATAAACATTATCGGGAAACAGGATCCAAATATGGCATAATTTCCAGACATTGTTCGTGGTAAACCGTGAAGATCAAACAGTTTACTCCCGCCAAAAAGTCTGGAATTGTTAGGTGGGTAGAAACTATCAGAAGATTGCACCATGCGAAGATGTTAATCTCGGGGAAAATAAACGTCAATCATTGTCAGAAATTGCTGTGATTGGCTTGTTATGGGATCTCGCCAAACATTTCGCATGAAGTTTTCATAGCGTTACATCTAGATGGTATTCCCCTTATTTACCATCTTGGTTTATCTAGATTGATTAACCTATAAACATGGACCATGTTTGACTGGATGATTAACCTATAAACATGGACCATGTTTGACTGGATGATTAACCTATAAACATGGACCATGTTTGACAGGATGATTAACCTATAAACATGGACCATGTTTGACTGGATGATTAACCTATAAACATGGACCATGTTTGACTGGATGTCCAATTTGATCAATCCAAATTTACTGAACAGAACAACATTTGTCCCGCAAACTAGCATACATCTGTGGAATAGGTTCTTAACTAAATTTAACACTGGATCTGGTGTATGCTTTCCATACTTCATGTACCCATACATGTATCAAACAGACTTTACATAACCTGGAAATGTGTTGATGCTTTCCATAGTTTCCACAGCAGATTTCCATGGAAACCATAAACAAGGCAATAGGGTAAACTTTCTCTACTCGTACAGCGAGTGAAGCTAGCTAGGGAGACAATTTTCCATGCTCAGTTGTACATAGATATCCAGGAATAATGGCTGGACATTGTTCATGAATTTTCTGGGAAAGAGGCTGGCTGTATCCATATAAAATTCAAACACACTTCATATATTTTGAATACTGTTTTTCATTTTTAATTCTTCTGTTAGAGTTGTAAAATAAATGTATAAAAATACCGGTCTCAGAAAATTAACAACATTGTAAAGTTTCTCTGAAAATTAACAACATTGTACAATTTTGAATTATTATGCTGTAAAGAGTTAATACATTCTAAAAATTACATCAAGGCCAACATATATTTTTAGAATAACACTTTCTTGGTAGGACAAAAGCTGTAACATATACTGGATGGGCTACATCCCATACAATACTCATGGTAACAGTGCCTGGGATAGGTATCATGCCACATGTGTAATGTTCATCCCATGACCTCTTATATGGGAAAAACCCTTACCACGTACAGCACTTGTCAACTGCATGTATCTCTGTTGTTCTAAGAAATTAAGTATCTGTATCATCTCCGAAAAATAATAAATTATTCACTTTCTTCTCCATGACATCATCATTGTAAAACATTGAACACTCCGAATATTCTGATGTGATGTCTGACAAGTTAGTTCGTATTTTTGCACTACCATTTAATGTTGCAAGCTCTCCAGCTAGATGATCAATAATGCACCTTGAATACGTCCCTACCTGGGGACAGTCGGGAATCATGATCAAACGTATACATTGTAATGATATACAGAGCTTGGGCAGGCAGATAATTTTAACAAACAAATCTGCAACAATTTGCACTACAATGGGACATCTATACTTCTCATAATGGCCAGTGAAAGTCACAGCACCACCTGGGCCTGATGAAGTTATCCCATGACTTATAAAGCCTGAAAATTGGATTTCAAAATTCCAGGATTTTCCAGAACGTGTACATGTCCTTCTCCCATTATCATTGTTTGTAACCTTCTACAAGTCTGTGTAACACCCTCTGACTGCACTGTGCAGAAAAACATGGCACACATGCACATTTGGTCTGTATCATTTTGAATGACACAGGGAGCATGTATTTGTATATAAGAGAGATGGGAAATGCATCCAGTACATCTCTTAAAAGAATTAACATGTTTCTTGTTAAATTATTATACAAGAACACATGGTACGTCTTGTTCAGCTGTGTCATGCTGAGCCCACTCTGCTCCATTTAAAAGCAGACAATGCTGATTTACCATGAGAACCAAATGTGCAAAAGCTGCGTGCCATGATTTCAAACCAAGTGAGCGGTTCAACCAACCAATGAGAGGGATTATCTGAGAGAAGAACGTATACAATCTGTTACCAGTGAATCCATGAATCTATTAAATTGGCCGATCTTTGTTGATTGATAGGAGGGCCACATCGTCCGCGGTGGATGTCATACGACAGACATGGCATGAGAAGGGCTTTTAATAAGTTGTAGTTGTATTTCGTGCTGTGTGAATTAACCTTTACACTTATTATATATAATACTTGGATGGCCATTGCACCCACAGCACAAACATTGCACCCACAGCACAAACACTGCACCCACAGCACAAACATTGCACCCACAGCACAAACATTGCACCCACAGCACAAACATTGCACCCACAGCACAAACATTGCACCCACAGCACAAACATTGCACCCACAGCACAAACATTGCACCCACAGTACAAACAAAGTGAAAAATCCAATAGCACCATAGTCTTTGGTTTTGCTATACAGGTTACAAATAGTAATAATTAAAATACATGTAGTAATAATAAAAAATAACATGCATGCTTTGACCATTATCAATTATTCAAATCTGAAAAACAATTGTCCAGCTAATTGTTTTCGCTTGAATATTAAAATAAGAACAAAAGGCTAAACAAGAAATAATGATCAATTAAGCAAATTAAGTAAAATCTCTGCAAAATAATAGAGAAAATGTAGACATAATACATGTCAGAATGACAATAATTTTCACAACCCTGGGTTAAAACTTGCAAGTACATGTATCGGGTATAATGGTTAGTTAAATGTGTCTTTCTTCACAGCATGTTTGGAACAACCATACTGATTGGTCAAATACAAAACTGATACTGATTGGTCAAACTATTTAATGCTGAAATCTATTAAAACCCTATTTCACTTTCAATTACTTTGTCACTTTCATGACGTCAGGTATAATCCTATTATTATTATTGTATTATTATTATTCAGTACGTATTTCAAACAGACCAATCACAGCCCAGCTAGATTATCTTCATACAAAAGCTGATTTCTATGTTCACACTTCAAACAAGCCTTCATATTTGATCAGCAGTTGTCTTCAAAGGTATTTATACATAGCCTTGACCTTGAATTGATTTGAATTTCTAAATGTATCGTATGAATGGGTTATTGTTTGCCCTTCCTCCATATTAGGAGGAATGACCTAGCTACACAGAGTAGTTAAGTTCTGATTGGTTCATCTGTGGTTCATAATGAAATTTACACCTCAGATCTGAATACTTTAGGTGGTCTAATTGTTCGAAGCGTGAAATGTGGAAATTTGCTTGTGTATGATGATGAGCTATTTGTACTCCCAGGTTTTCCCATCTGCTGTGTCAAACTTCATACTGTGCTCGTTCAACCAGTACCATATTTAATGGCAACCCAAGAAGCAAATGAGTAATGGAATAAGATTTTAATTTATACACCTAACTTGCCAGTAGCATATCACAATACTTAAAACACAATAAAACACTAAATTGCACTGGAACTTCTTTGATTTACACATGTAAAATGAATTAATAGCCCAACAAAATATAGAATAGAGCAACAGAGAAGCACAGCAAATACATTCATGGATTTGTACATGAACATGACCACGCTACATCATGTACATTGTCATCTTGTCTGAATGAGTGGGTCATCTTTCCATGAACCTCTATAATCACACCATGTCATATTGGCTTCTAATGGAGAAACAACAATGCACCAGGAGATATCTTCCAATTTTAAAGCACTGATTGGTCAATTCAAATTTTCAAATAGAAATCTGGCATTTTCATTGGCTAGTGGGGAAAATTAGAACAAAATCCAGCCAATCCTAGAAATTCTGTGACGGTTCATTATGTGGTATGAGTTAGTGCCCCTCATGTCAAGTACGATTGTCCAGTCAGGTATTGTCTGCTGGCAATATCACACTGATCAACCATTGTCTGCTGGCAATATCACACTGATCAACCATTGTCTGCTGGCAATATCACACTGATCAACCATTGTCTGCTGGCAATATCACACTGATCAACCATTGTCTGCCGGCAATATCACACTGATCAACCATTGTTTGCTGGCCAATATCACACTGATCAACCATTGTCTGCTGGCCAATATCACACTGATCAACCATTGTCTGCTGGCAATATCACACGGATCAACCACTGTCCGCTTGCAATATCACACTGATCAACCACTGTCCGCTTGCAATATCACACTGATCAACCACTGTCTGCTGGCAATATCACACTGATCAACCATTGTCTGCTGGCAATATCACACTGATCAACCACTGTCCGCTTGCAATATCACACTGATCAACCACTGTCTGCTGGCAATATCACACTGATCAAACTTTGTCTGCTGGCAATATCACACTGATCAACCATTGTCTGCTGGCAATATCACACTGATCAACCATTGTCTGCTGGCCAAAGCCTGTGCAATCTGAGTGACCATAGATCTAACATTGGCAAAATTAAGACTCCGGTCTTATCACCATATAATGATGCAATCTCAATGTGGTTTACACAATACATCAAGAATTCACAGCTTGGTTATTTGCTCCAGTGAGACATGATCAGACATGGAACATCTGTTGTGTCTACTTTCATGACTGTGATCAGTTTTCTTTTGTCAACGAAGTTGAGCGTTCATGAAAAAATCTAAATTGTCAAAATTTGTATTTTTTTCTAAGGTTGTTCTGCCAGTTTTTTTTATGTTAAATAATTATGTAAAAAATACCTTATCACATCAATAAATCAATTCTCACTCCAGCCATATGTTTTTATATGCCCACTGTGAGATGAGGTCGTACAATACAATAGTGAGTAATGTCCGTCAGTCGATCGAACATTTGCAAGCTGTGCGATATAACTCTAGTTCCAGGTAAGATTGGCGAACTTCAGGTAAAGAGGAACCTATTAATTCTTAGGTCAAAAGGTCATGGGTCACTTTGGTCAAAAATACTAAATCATGGAAAATTGTTCAGATGTGGATTGTGATAGCAAAGAAGAAGCATTTACCACTCGGCCAATTTTGGCCAATGGATATTGTCTGCATCTATCCATCTGTCCATCTGTCTGTCTGTCCATTTTGCTTTTCATGTTAACAATAACTCTTGAAGAATTAATGTCAGGCTTTCTAAACTGGCAATGGGTCAAAAGCCTACTGAAGATGACTGACCTTGGCCTATTTTTACAGGTCAAATGATGGTATTGGTGATATACTTTGAAGGATTACAACTGGGCTCTTCAAATTCATATATGTACTACATAATTATGCAACTGGTGATGGACTAGAAAACTTTCCAGTTTGACTGACTTTGACCTATTTTATCAAGGTCAAATTCCAGTTAATGCAATATCTTTGGATCATAGCTAATCTCTTAATTATTGGTTTCCGCAGCCAAAGGTGTGTTTTGGCATATATTGAAGCCCATGAGGCCCTTGTTGAGGGGGTATGTTGCTAATTGCCAGCCATGCCATGCTCATAACACATCTCACATGTTGTTCGTAATTCACAGTTAGACTGGCCAAGCAATCTGTTTCAGACTCGTATAATACGGTTTATCGTAGCACCAGTCTGAGATGGTATTATCAGTATTTACTGTGATCATACCATCCTAGTGGACAAACACTGTCTGACTATCCCTGATACTACAGCATCCAGATTATCTACCAAGAATTATGTATATTGCATTTGTATGAAAACAAAGTCTGATGCAATGGAAATAATACTGCAATTATAAGATTTGTGCCTGCACAAACCAAATTATGTTACGGGGCTATTCAATAATTATGAAGAACATTGCCCCCTATAATTTATATCTCCGGCCCTTGTAATGCAGTTATAACGATGTTGTCAACTTAAGGAACTTTGTTCCGCAATGGTTCTTTGGACATATCTGAAGCAATGGAAAATTTAAAAAAAAAACACATAAAAAAAAAATTATTAATAATAAATCAATCCATATAATATTCAAATAATAAAATAAGATCTGTTCATCTTGTTAAAATAAAAACTCAACCATTTGTGCTGGTTAAAATAAAACAAGTATAAAATCTGGATGTTACACAGATGAAAGACGGAGTGTACAAATGTAAAAGAAAGGAATTTAGGGACCAAGTATGGAATTTAGGGACCAAGTATTAAGTCCACCCAGAGGGGATATCCCTCCAGAACTTTTCTCTGTTCTCAGTATTTCTTGTTCTTTTGTAGTTTTTCTGCGAGTTCTTGCTCTTGAGCTTTCTCTAGAAGGCGGATCTTCGCCCAGTTCCGTCGTGGGGATGCATTGCTACTGGCAACTGACTGTGGACTCCGCCCATCATCTGTCAAAAAAATAAAGTAAAAAAATTATCATTGAAATCTGATAACATGAGGCCCCAGAGCTGCTACAACCCCTCAATCCCTTAACAGTCCAGCCCAAGCAACATCTCGTGGCATGGTAGAAACATACCAAATTTGAGAAGAATCTGCTGAATGGTGTTCATTCAAGTTATTGCCTGGAAACGAATGTCAGATGAGCGAACAGATGGATGCACAGAGGGATGAATGGATGGACAATCGAAGTGAGTGAATAAGATTTAACGTCGCTTTCAGCACAATTGAACAATGGAATCCAGTTACCCCCCCCCCCCCCACTATGCATGGGGGCATACATTGGTAAATTGATAAAGTTATCTAATTGTCCTGGCCTGAAATAAATGTTGGATGGGGCTTTTGTCCTTTGGGGCTTTTTTCCCATAGTTTTTGCGTTCACTGGGGCTTTTGTACAAATTCCGAAGTATCTTAAAGTTTCAGACATTTATTCAGAAGATATAGCAAGTAAACATTGGCTTTATTCAGTGTATCATTAAAAAATAAAGCCTCTGTATACTATAAACGTAGATCTATAAGGTGCACTGCTGATAGTGGCCCAAATGGATACCAAACTACTATTTATAAGTGTTCCCAAGATGTGGAAATATCACAAATTACAACTGAAGCAAAATTAAAGCCAAATGGGTAAATGGTAATTGACAAGCAGGAACAGTTGTGGAGATTTAATTTGTACATTTGCAAGTACATAAAACAACTAAATTCTCTTCATGGTTATCTCTCCTGTCCACCTGCAGAAAAAAATGTTTTGGTGCAGGTAATATGTAGATTTGTGAGAACGCTTGCAACATTCCATGAATATTTTGGAAGTAGAATTCGCTGTTACTGACAGAACCTTTCCTGCAACAGTTCTAATTTCAAAGTGGTTTTTGAATCAATATCAAAATAGCAACAACTCATGTTAGAAGCAATTAGCAAATGCCTGTATATTTGCTGACCCAACCCGACCCACCTATACAACGAGCATCAGCATATAACAGTGCTGAAGACAACAAGATATAACATAAATATAATGTCTATAGAAGCTGGAACTAGTATTAACCCCCTTTCTGACAATGGGGAGTAGAGTCGAGGACTTACCGTTGTTACTGAGGTTAGCGAAGTACTGTCTGGAGGACTGGAAGTCAAAGCTCTCAGACAAGGAGGAGTGGAGTCGAGGACTTACCGTTGTTACTGAGGTTAGCGAAGTACTGTCTGGAGGACTGGAAGTCAAAGCTTGAACTAGCACTAACACCACTCTCAGACAATGGGGATTGGAGTCGAGGACTTACCGTTGTTACTGAGGTTAGCAAAGTACTGTCTGGAGGACTGGAAGTCAAAGCTTGAACTAGCACTAACACCACTCTCAGACAATGGGGAGCTGGGTCGGGGACTTATCACTGAAACATAAGTACATGAAGTAAGGCAAATAGAAATTTCAAATAACAGGAATATGATATACGGTTTGTAGAATAATACAGGGGTCTTAGCCTCGACAAGAGGGTCAAAAGTTGGTTCAATTAACTTGTATTTACATGAATACATGCCAAACATTTAATTCAGTTTCTATTATTCACCAAATTAAAATATCGTTCTCAAGGGCATACACGTCAATTCCAAACTGTACATGTATATTAGAGAATACAGTTTAAAATTCAGGCATATAAGAGCATGATCAAAACTGATTACATGTATAACTGGACTCCACACAGCTCTTCATCTGAAAACCATGCTTCATTCTCTCTCACATGTAATACTAGGTCTAGGGTTGTCCATCTAATAGTTCCATCACAGGAAATGAAATTTCCCCACATAAAATCTGGGGGTGATCACATTTTTTAGAACAAAAAAGTTGGCAAGATGGTTCAAAACAATGCCTATAATCTAGTATCCATGGTATTTCTTCGTTATATTATTGATTTTAAAGGGTGATCATTGTTTTTAGAACCACCAAAATTTTGTCCCCAACAACTGGGTGATTGAATTTTAATAGGGAATTAATCTGTATCATTATCTAGTTTCATAAAAAGATGAAAGCATAATTTCAACACAGGAAGGAAGCAATCAGAGATTGCTCAATTGTATGCCCCCCCTTCCGCTTTAATCCGACACTGCCCCGCCATTGTTCTGTTCTGTATTGGTCGGTGGAGGCCTTCATGATTATGAAAATTCTATTTCAGTCAATTTTTTTGCCATGCCTCTCATAATACATATTCAAAGTATCGACCAACAAGTGCTATTACAATGTTTTGATGCAAGATGGTCGCCGGGGCTTTCGTCAAATCCGAAAATGAGACCTACATTCCTTGGGAGTATATTGTGGTGAAATTATGAAGCGATCAGTAAACTTTGAATTTTGCACCCAATTAACTCTTTTTGGGGCAATTTCATACTTCAGGACCTACTGTATGTGGTCTGCTTTGGAATGTAGAATGATATATATATAGCCATTTCCCTGGTCCAAATCGGTTATGTACTGAGATCCAGCCTGGACAAATAAATATATCCCATTCACTTAGGTCTGATAAACAAAGGATCATAACTCTTCAAAATATAACCGAAAGCAGAGAAACTTTATGCTGCACAAGTATGGGGCATTGACCACATATCATGCAAATTTCATACTTAGTTGTCGTAGTTGTTATAGATTCATTTATATGTGTAATCGGTCTCTGACGAAATTAATTTCTGTGGGTGATGAGTCTGAAAAAAACCTGGCATCGACACCCCCGGCCCCCACAAACCTTTTTTTATGGAACAGCCCTAATAATGAATTTGGATCTGACCATACCTTTATCATGGCGAGTCACTTTTCTGTGAGGCTTACGGGGAGCATCTACGTTTTCAGAACCTGTCTTGCGCTGATTAATTTTTGACCAGAGTCTGGATTCCTACAATATAAATTACATGTAAATATCTGTTGCATTCCTTCCTGATTGGATATGTGTAAATAACTTTCGTAATGAGGAAACCAACCTCTCGATAGTGTGATCATTAAAATATTCCTTCATGGACAAAGTCCACAACTGTTTCATGATGTACATGTACTGTCAACAAACTGGCATTCAGCTTCTTGAAAATGGGGCAAATGTGAAATATTGTTGCACTTTCTAAATGACATCAATTGGCGGAAAAATATGAACATTCAAGTTATGTCAGAGTATTAAAAGCCATTAGGCCTATACAGATGCGCGTGTTAGCCAGTACAGCATTGCAGTATCTGTCTTTACCTTCTTCTGATTGGATGACAGCACTTCCTCTTTCCCCTTCTGTTGGACAAGAGAGACGACAGAATTACGAACTTCTCTCATCACTGAAATGATCAAGATTAGAAGGCTTGAATTTCTCATCAGAATTTGTCCAACAGGAGAAAGTCTCAAGGGGTAGAATAGAAAATGGGGTGAAGCAACTGATTATATTGGATCTTCTGTACCCTAACTCATGCTAAAGATACGAAAAGGGAAAGGGAGGTAACATAGAAAGATTAAACATTTATAAACAATGTTTCTATTCGTTACTAAATCAAACCTGCTTCAATTATTGCCTTTAAACTCCATTTAAATGCACAATCAAACGTAGAAAACGGAAGTTAAAACAAAAAATTATCTCCCCTAGGAGAGAGAGTTATCCGCCCCTAGGAGAGCTCTCACTCTTCCCAACGTGGTTACTATATAAGACAACGCCAGCCCATTCTCGCCCTCTTTCTCATTGTAACAACCGAGACCAGTAGTGAACTAGGCCGCGGTCTGAGGGGAAGGACGGGAGGGCGCATTAAATTGAAGCAGGTTTGATTTAGTAACGAATAGAAACATTGTTTATAAATGTTTAATATTCGCTTCCTAAATCGTAAACCTGCTTCAATTATTGCCTCAGTACCAACAGGTGGAAGGAGGGAAACCTCGGCCATGTAGCAGATTCAAAGGCAGGCTAAGTAACCGCTGGGAAGACACAGACATGGATATGAGCATGAGACATCAACAATCAAACAATTGAAACCCTGGTCAATGACAGTAAAAAGGTTAAAATGTGGATAAGATACAGTTGTACTTATCTTGATTGTCTACATCCATGTAGCTGTGCTCGTGGTGTGGAAGTAATTTCTACCGAGAAAGGACCCCTACCCGCAGGTTGATAGGTCTACTCGGGAAGCCATCTTTACCAAGAAAGGACCCCTACCCGCAGGACGATAGGTCTACTTGGTAAGGCTTATCTGCATGCAGATTCTTGGCTGTTCCTAAGTCCGGGTGAGGCAGAACCAGTCCGTGCCTAGAGGTCGCCAAGCCACACCATTCTCAGTCCACAATCGTCTTACGTCCAACTTGTCTTGAGAGTTGAGCGTAGATGACGCAGCTGAGATCATGAGAAGGAAGTCAGATTCAACCTGAAAGACACAATCAAAACCGCAATTAAGGTAAAGATTACACTCACCATGGAGTCAGGCATCTTAGAGTGATGATTTAGTGTCCGACATCTCTTAGAGGATCCAAGGTCGTCCATCTGACTTATTTCCTCCTTCAATATGTGATCGAATCAAATGTGGACTAATAGTATGAATGAGATGAGATGATACAGCAATTTGCAGATTTGCTGCGATGATACAAAATGCTGCCCCCCCCCCCTCCTTTTTTTGAAAATTTAGTTGACCACGTGCTGGGCAGCTATAAGCGGCCCAAGCGTGGTCATCCTATCTGACTGGACTGACATATCTCTCAGATAGAAATTGGTGAACGTGGAGTTCGCCGTCCAGGCACAAGACTGGACAATGTCAAGGAGGAGCAGGTTCTTCCATAAATCTCAACAAAAGAAACCTGGCCGGTAAAGCCGAGGGTAATTATGGAGTAGTAATAGAAGATACTAATCTAACCTATCTTTTGAGTGTCTTCCTCCATGTAGCTGGGATGACACAGATAAGGGAATAAACATGAGACAATCAACAAGCAACAAGAAAAACCCTGGTCAGAGACAAAAAGGGTAAATCATGGATATGATACAGACATACTTATTCTTGAGTGCCTCCATCCATGTAGCTGTGCTCGTGGTGTGATATGCAAACTCTACCAAGATGTCAGGATCCTCTACCACTCGGGTTGTTAGGTCTTCTTGGTCTTAGAGGGCGCCAAGCCACGCCATACTCACATATTTTTACAATTTTGATATTCTGAACTCCAGACTGGAAACAACAAGGTCTGAACAGAACTCTCTTCATAGAGTAACGACGAACGTAAATCACAATGTGAAAAACCCGAGAGGAATTGATACCAGTGGATGGTTGACGCCAAATGAACGGACTCCCCTCCCGCCGACGACCGACGATAGAGAATCAAAGGAAGTGCCGATGAATGGATATAAAATATGCATCTCGCAAATGAAGAAATGACGTAACAAACGGCGTTGTGGCGTACCGGAAAACGTCTAACCGATGTAATAGAACGACGCACAGGTGTATGAGAGACACATGACGGCGTAATGAACATGTCGTCAAGGTGTACTAGGAAAGCGTAATGTGAAAAATGCGAGAAACGTTGTATATGATAAACAACGTAGTGATTTCCTCATTCACAACAACTTAATGTATATACATGCTCATAATGGAGCAGGATACAAACTTATAGAAGTACACGACGTAACAGAAGGGCGTTGCAAACAGTAACCCCGAAGTCGATTGTAATAAATTTTCCTTCTCTTTAAACGCAGTAGAGATGAACATATTAAATGTTTGTAGCGTTAATCACCAAATGTAAGCTCAATGAGATAAATGGGATTATGGATCTTTGTGTCAGTGAACATGAAATAATGTGTCAATGAACATGGTTACATTATGACCTCTCCCGATGTAATTTGTCTCCTGTACATGAAATTCAGTACTGGAGTTTTATATGGAGAGAATATTAAACATTTACAACAATGTTACTATCAATAACCAAAAAGTCACACAACCGACATCCAGAACAAAGATTTTTCCAGGAAACCAAAACAAATCCTTAAAGAATTTTAAATTCCCGAAGAGGAAAAACATTTAAAGTCTCTCGCCGGCAGGAAAATGAGGTTATTCAAACATTTAGAATTTGAAATGACCTAACACGAACAAATTTGTCGAGAAGAGGAAGACAGTAAGAACATTACTAAAGAGCAGTTTGATGCTCTAGTAGACTGTACCGGTAATACATACTTGGTAGAAAGAAACCATAGAAGACTTCACGACTTACGTGTCATTAGGCTTGATCCTTGGCCGGACCAATACATTCCCACTCACGCTAGTAAATTTTAAATTTTCTCATAGGGAAGAAATTAAAATTAGTGCATAACTCCATCTGAATTATAAGCGTAACACAGTATACAGATGGGACCAGCTTGGTGAGAAACAAACAAAACACATGTATAAAACAAATTTGTGTATCAAGGCATAGCACAGTTTCACAATAAACAGTGGGTAATAGGATTACATACTCACGATAACCAACACGTGATCCCTTTGTTGATCGACACACCCTTAATCACATAAAGAGATCAGCAAAGACGCTCATTAAAATGCAACAAACAGTTGTAGCATTGAAGCCCCGTAACATCCATTTACGCTAAATATTATTATAGCATCGTTTAAATAGGGTGGAGTTGTGGTTACGTACACAAAAACAACAAACACGTAAACATGAGAGGCAGAATAAAACCTCCGTAAGATCTCTCTTGAAGACAGGATATCAAAATCACATAATAATACTTGATATAACAAGAGATTACCTTCTTGGTAGGCCCAAAGAATTGAATGGATGAAGGTGAGAAACTATCAAAGTCCGAACAAAACATACAACAACAACATGGAACATTGACGGACTGCTTATAAAGACTCGGATTTCCCCGGTGGGGAAAAACGAACCTCCAGCGTCAAACGAGGGTAGTCCTCACAATCCTGGTAATTTATACAACAATTCAATGGATAAAATCATGAAACGACGAAACAAAAACCTGTTCGTTTAAAGTACATCACAAAAGGCTCCATACTGACTGAACAAAACGGAATGTTGGGGACTAATGAAAGCCCACCTCAAACACACCGGGTCGCAACTCAAAGTTTGTGTGGAGACGCAATATTGAATACACACTGGCCTAATGCAGGACTGTGTTATTTGTTAAACATGAGATTTCATAAAGACTTTTAGAAAAACATCGTCAGACGATCATTTCAAGAGAATTTAAAATCTCCGCCAAAAACCCAAATATTTAGCGATGTACGTCCGAAGACACTAAACACGTGGCCGACTCAAACGAATCCAACATTCGCCCCAACAAATAGATCGGGCACGGAATTAAATAAACTATGTCCAGATTTAACCGACAACGGAGAAATAGACACACGCATTGTTTATTAGCTTTCTTCTTTTTAGAAGAAACATGTGGTACCGATAGACAGAGGCGAAATAACATGTGGCCAAGAATTCTTTTATCTGACGAAGACAATGGAATGCACCGAAAAGACCGACTTGGTCTTTGTCAAGCCGAACAAAGGAACGGGTTTGGGATCGACCCTAGACAATGAAGCTCCGGTACGGGTCAAACTGTCTAACAACCTAGAAATATCTTCGTGTAGAATAGCCCCGCTTGGCTAAATATATACCGACGCGGGCGAAACTGGATCTTGACCCACTACATTTCATATCCCAAAGAAATTTCTAAAACCCGTCTGTAGCATGTAAAAGATAAGCACGACGAGCTTGGGCATAATTCTTCCAAGTCGTCGCCCCATAATACACATTCCGCGCACGTGGACGCACGACAACACAATTCTTTACAAGAAACACAAGCCGTGTGGGAGTCCAAAGGGGACAAATTTTGCCCGCACGTACGACAAGGAATAGAAAGTCGGAACCTCAGACATAATACAATAAGTAAGTTCCAAATAAACAACACAAGTCACACTTGATAAAGGATACACCAGCGAAACACTAATGTTGTAAATTGAATCTGAACACTTCCCTAGACGTGCACTGCTCGAGAGCAAACAGGAGAAAGAGGACGAGAATGGGCTGGCGTTGTCTTATATAGTAACCACGTTGGGAAGAGTGAGAGCTCTCCTAGGGGCGGATAACTCTCTCTCCTAGGGGAGATAATTTTTAGTTTTAACTTCCGTTTTCTACGTTTGATTGTACATTTAAATGGAGTTTAAAGGCAATAATTGAAGCAGGTTTACGATTTAGGAAGCGAATAATGTTTTACCATGCATTTCCAGGAATTTGAAAATTTCTCACTTCATGCAGTTTCTGTTTGAGCATGGATGTTTTAATGACAAAATCTCAATAATTTAGCAACCGATTCAAATAAACAACAGGTGTAGGATTATAAATAGGACAGTTCATTGAGGGTAGCTCTCATTTTTACCCCTCGGCCATTTTGGCCTTGGGGTATTGTCGTTGCCATGTACGTCCGTCCGTCGGTCCGTCCGTTAACGCATTTTAGGCAAAACTGCTTGAGATACAACCACCAAATTTTCAACACGTATTTATCTAGTGCTAAGTCAGACGCCTATTGAAAGTGGCTTCCTTCGGCCCATATTTTACAGAGTTCTGCCCCTTTACAGATTTATTAAATTCTATTTCTGTCCTATATGCCTGAATGTAACCAACTATATCTGCAGAACTGTGTTCGGTATAGTTACTATATTTTGGAAACTTATTTATATTGTTGTATTCTACAAGCCAACAAAGGATTACTCGCCTTGGCTTATGGAGTTATGCCCCTTTCGGATGTAATAATCTCCGATTTTGTTATCTGTAGTTGAATATACAAGTTATATCTGCAGATCCGTGTTCGGTACAGCTTATTTGTCTCGGTTCTTATTTTACAGTAGTGCTAAATCAGACGCCTGTCGAAAGTGGCTCCCCTCGGCCCATACTTTACAGAGTTATGCCCCTTTACTGATTTATTAATTTCTATTTCTGTCCTATATGCCTGAATGTAACCAACTATATCTGCAGAACTGTCTTCGGTATAGCTACTATATTTTGGAAACTTATTTATATTGTTGTATTCTACAAGCCAACAAAGGATAACTCGCCTCGGCTTATGGAGTTATGCCCCTTTCGGATGTAATAATCTCCAATTTCGTTATCTGTAGCTGAATGTACAAGTTCAATCTGCAGATCCATGTTCGGTACAGCTTATTCGTCTCGGTTCTTAGTCTCAGTGCTCAGTGCCTATCGAACGTGGCTCCCCTTGACCCATATTTTACAGAGTTATGCCCCTTTACAGATATACAATTTTCTATTTCTGTCCTATATGCCTGAATGTACTACCCGTATATCTTGATCATCCCACATAGAACTATCTCTTCCCCAATTCACACTATACATGGGTCACAGCAGGCAGATTTACTGTCCAACTTTCCTATTTCTAATACAATACAGTAGTCTTATATACAGAGACATTCTCCATGTTTTCCATCCCAAAACCTAGGCTTCCAGGGTCAGTAGTCTAGCCTGAGCTGCTGAAAGGTTGCCAAATAAATATTCATAATTTTGCCATAACTTTCATGACCAAATGCAACCATTCCACGGTATGACATAACCCCGTAAATTTTATGCCAAATTCCAAAGAAATTTGATCAGTCACATTCCAATTGTCATTTGGCAGATTCCACAGAAACCTAGGCAACTCGATTCCCAGACATGACAGAAGTAGTGTCATAACTGACCCCTTCTTGTAGAAGATGCACCTCCAATATTGTTTTATTTATTTATTTATTTTTTTTAATTTTCCCTAAATTTCTCTTTGATTTTTTTTTTAATTTTCTAAACCAAAAACCTGATCAATTCCAGGGAGGGGAGACTGACGATGGCCTTCCTCTCTCACAATATCTCCCCTTGCTTCGTAAGGTGAGATAAAAATACCCAACTTATATCTCAGAATGTTGCCGATTCCATATCATTGGAGCTTTAACCAAACAACATCAGGCAATGCTGAAAGTGATTAGATCTTGACAGGGATGGAAAGTTGTTATATATTATGCACACACAAGCACACATTCATAATTTAAAAATATTTAGATGATTTGTTGAATTTTATTTGAGGTGTCAATAAAAGGTACGAAATAATGATATTACCAGCAGGACTGTCTACAGCATCAAGAGCAGCCAAGTTAATGATACACAACCAGCATGGAGTCTGGAGATCATCATCAATGTCTGCCACAAAACTGACAGCCACCACACTGAGCTGACGTAACCAGTTCTTGTCTATGGCGTCACGTCGTAACTGAAGTGCCATGTGACTCTTGAACTCTTTCATGTCAAATATCTACATAAAAGAAGAGAGAATAGACCAATGAGATTTATATCAGAGAGAAACCAGATTTACTTGGCATGTCCGACATGATGACTAGATTCCTACCGTTTTGTCAGACAAAAAGTAACTACAGATAACATGGATAAGGAGCATCTATAGGATTATTTTAATGCATTCAGATTGCTACGATATTCACTAATCCATTAGCTACGATATTCACTAATTCATTAGCTACGATATTCACTATTCCATTAGCTACAATATTCACTAATCCATTAGCTACGATATTCACAAATCCATTAGCTACGATATTCACTAATCCATTAGCTATGATATTCACTAATCCATTAGCTACGATATTCACTAATCCATTAGCTACGATATTCACTAGTCCATCAGCTACGATATCCACTAGTCCATCAGCTACGATATTCACTAGTCCATCAGCTACGATATTCACTAGTCCATTAGCTACGATATTCACTAGTCCATTAGCTACGATATTCACTAATCCATTAGAATCCATAGCAGTCAGGGGACAAACTTACAGAAGTTATGAAAAATTATAACTTAGTCAAGATATGGACTACATACAATAATAAACTTTATATAAACACGGACAAACACAGAATAAGTAATAACTCCTTATAAGTTGTGGTTTCCCATTTGACCACAAAATGTTTGTGGAAGGATATGTTACAGGAAGTTGACCAGAGGGAAGAAAACAATATGTTATAATACAAACATTGCAAGCTTACCCTCAGAAGATTGGATTTGGCTATAAATGTTACACCAACACTTCATTGGTTGAACCTTATTATAACTTTGTTAGGTTATATATACATGTCAATTTGCACAGTGAACAAAAATATGTGCAGCTCTCCAAAATAAGTGTGGCATTAAGTAATACCTTGTTGATCAACCTCCCTGTGGGGCTCCTGGCGATTGACCTGGGGTGTCGTCGTGCACACTCCAGGTCATGGTAAAAATAGGTCTCAGCCCCTCAGAGAGCTTGTCCTAAGAGGTTCGGGCAAACCCCCCTTTCAGAAATATTATATATTTTTCTCATATAAATGCCCTTTTCGAACTGAAGCGAACCCCCTATTTGCCCCTTTTCCCATACAGCGAACCCCCTGATGTGCCCTTTTGAAGTGAAGGTGAACCACCCCTCAGTAAATCCTGGCTATGGCCCTGATTAAGCAACCAGCAGTCCTAAAATATATTCCATTGTAAATTCCCCCTAACTATTTTAAAGGTGAAATGCAAAGGTTTTTGAATTCTCTGTTATACATTTAATATAGGTTGAATAATAATAGAAATATACCACTACTTGGATTAATTTGAAGTTTGTCTGCTAGAATCCTTTCAGAAGTTGGTACCCCTAGCCCAGACGAATTCAGATTTGCAAAACGTCTCATCGCTTATCTTTCTTTGATTGTGATGTCACGTCAGACCGGACACCCGGAGATTGAAAGTTACAAGTATTGATGGCCGGCCAGGTGGTCTGATGTGACGTCACAAACCAGATCAAACAAGAGCAGATAAGAGATGCCGATTTCATTTCTGAAATCAGCTGGGCTTGAGATACCAACTTTGAAGCACTTTTGAAAAGCTACCAGGAGACAAAATACTTCAAATAAAATCAAACAAGCAATCAGAGAATGCTCAATTGTATGCCCCCTTCCGCTTTAATCCGACACTGCCCCACCATTGTTCTGTTCTGTATTGGTCAGTGGAGGCCTAATTTGGATAATTATAAAAATTAAACATTTATAAACAATGTTTCTATTTGTTAACAAATCAAACCTGCTTTAATTAATGCCATAATCTCCGTCAGGAAGCATGATACAAACCGTAAAAACGGAAGTTAAAACCAAAAGTTATCTCCCCTAGAGGAGAGTTGTCCGCCCCTAGGGGAGCTCTCCCATTCATCCCAGTGGAGTTACTATAAAGGGCTCTGCTCAAATCATTCCTATCCTTTTTCTCATTGTAACAACCGAGACCTGTAGTGTGCAAGGCCGCGGCATGAGGGGAAGGAAGCGAGGGACAATCAAATTAAAGCAGGTTTGATTTGGTAACAAATAGAAACATTGTTTATAAATGTTTAATATTTGATTCCCAAATCGTAAACCTGCTTTAATTAATGTCACAGTACCAACATATGGAGATGGGAACCTCGGCCTTGTCGTAACTCCCCTAGCAGGCTAAGTAATCGCTGGGATGACACAGACATGGGCATAAACATGAGACATTAATACTCAACAAGTTGAACCCTGGTCAGAGACATAAAAGGGTGATTCATGGAGTTGATACAGTAGTACTTATCTTGAGTGTCTCCATCCATGTAGCTGTGCTCGTGGTGTGGTACACATTTCTACCAAGTTGAAGGAAACCCCGGGCTCCAAAGGCTACAAGAAGGTCCTCTTGGTAGGCACTGTATGTCGCGGGGGGGAATCAGCCACAAGCCCGTGCATACAGGGAGATCCTTGGTCAGACCATTAAGAACGGGGAGAAGTACTGCCCGAAGCTTAGAGGGTTGCCAAGCCACAACACTCTGTCCACAAACCGCCTTACGTCAACTCTCCATACTTGGTCCTTGAAACTTGAACAGGTCTTGTAGGATGTCGTTGGAGTTGACCGCGTTTGCTCCCTGAGTCAGCTCTACGCAATCGTGAACTCTCTGTACTTTATTCGACTGTTGCTGACACTGGCAAAGTGTCATTTCTTTGTCTTGTGAGTTGAGCCTAGGTGACCCAGCTGAGATCATCTGGGAGGAAGTCAGTTTCAACCTGAAATGACACAAGCAAAACTGCAGTAAAGGCAAAGATTAAAAGTCAGAATTGTGTCAGGCCTAAAATGATGACTTGAGAGATGGCGGCTGGCAAACTGACCTATTACTACTGAGTAGATAACATTTAAATCCAATTATTTTTAAGATAACAGCCTCTCAGTAAGGTACAATTACTAGTGCTGGAAAAGGACAGCCTGTGCGAGACACGAACCCGCGTCCTCAGAGTTCGATACCAAATCACCAGCAGTAAATGCAAACGGCCCAGATCACTCGGCCATCTCAGCCTCTACCTAGGCATGACAATAATTCTCAACAAAAAGAACCCTGGTCAGTAATGCAGTGGGTAATTATGGAGTAGTAATAGAAGATACTTATCTTTGAGTGTCTTCATCATGTAGCTGTGATCGTGGTGTGGTACACACTTCTACCAAGCTAAAGGATACCCCGGGCCCCTTAGGCAACTAGAAGGTCCTCTTGGTAGGCACTGTATGTCGTGGGGGGGCGTCAGCCTACAAGCCCGTGCAATACAGGGAGATACTTGGCCAGAACCTTAAGAACGGTGCCAAGCTACACCACTCTCAGTCCGCAATCCGCCTTGCGTCAACTCTCCATACTTGGACCTTGAAACTTGAACAGGTCTTGTAGGATGCGTTGGAGTTGACAGCGTTTGCTCCCTGAGTCAACTCAACGCAATCGTCAACTCTGTACTTTATTCCCTGTTGCTGACACAGGCAACCTGAAACAGAAACATTAGTACTCACAAAGTGTCAGTTCTTTGTCTTGTGAGTTGAGCGTAGGTGACCCAGCTGAGATCATCTAGAAGGAAGTCAGTTTCAACCTGAAATGACACAAGCAAATCTGCAGTTAAGATTAAAACTCACCATAGTGTCAGGCCTTGATTGATGACTTGAGAGTCTTGATTGAGACTTGGCTGGCTAGCTGACTTATTTCTACCTTCTTAGATGATCATGCAGTATGTGGACCAATGTTATGATTGAGATGAGATGATACAGCAAGCTGGCTGCCTTGCTGTGATGATGAAAAATGCCCCCCCCCCCTTTTTTTTTGCAATTACTTGACCACGTGCTGGGCAGCCGCCAGCGGCCCAAGCGTGATCACACTATCTGATTGCACCGACATATCTCTCAGATAGAAATTGGTGAACGTGGAATTTGCCGTCCAGGCACAAGACTGGACAATGTCATGGAGGGACAAATTCTTCCATAAAGGCCATGACGTAGCGATGGCACGAATCTCATGAGAAGAAGCAGTAGACAGTAGTGGGGGTCTTCTTCAACCACGCCGCAATGGTATTCTTCGTAATGTCACGCATTGCAGACGGACGAAGGGACAGAAATAACAGGCACCGAGAGCCGCGAGCGGAATCGGTACGAGTAAGATAGTGGCGAATGGCTCGAACAGGGCATAACAAAAGGTCGTCTTCGAGACCATGAACGCAGGAATGGAGTACGACCGTTGAACGCACGGACCTAAGCGAACAGACTCATTTTTGGCGATGAACTCCGGAACGGGACGAAAGGAAAAGCGAGACCAATCCGCCGTCCAGGTCATAGAACATCTCTCAAGAGCATGAAGTTCAGACACTCTAGACGCCAAAGCAAAAAGCCGCCAGAAAAGCAGCCTTGTAAGAAACAGCTTTTAGAGAGGCGGATTGTAAGGGTTCAAAGGGCGGACGAATCAGAGCACACAGAACCACACTGATATCCCATTTCGGTAACAGCTGGCGAATACGGCGAGACTGTAACGCGAAGGCGCGAATGAGCGCAGAGATATTATCGTTAAGGCTAATGTCGGTACCGGAGGCAAGATTTAACACCCTAGCCAGAGCAGATCGATACCCTTCAATGGTGCTGATTTGAAACTTCTTATCACGGTGAAGGTGAAGGAGGAAGTCAGCTACGAGGGAAATAGAGGCAGAGTCGGGATCGGCATCACGTCCTCGGCACCAGGACAAATAAATCTGTTGCAGAGACCGAACCCGAAAACCTAACGTAGTGAGTAAGGTCCCGCAAAGAAATGAAAAGCCCTAAAGTTGATGACAGAACCATAATGTCAAAGTCTAACAAACTGGTGCAACGGTCTATATGGGAATGAAGTACTTGATGGAGAAAGTCGAAAAACTGTCCCCCAAGTACACCGCGAAAAACATTGTGTTGTTTAAGCACAATCGTATGGTAAAATGGATTTCAAGACAAAATGTTTGTGTGTTGAAATCAACATGGTTCTGTGTTAAACATAAGACAACACAAAAACTGTGCTGAATTCAGGACCAATTACTGTTGATTCCAACACAATTTTGTTATTCTCAACACAATACTGGGATCAAAAAGGCTTGAACAAAACTCTCTTCGTAGTGTAACGATGAACCTAAGTAAACCACGATGTGAAAGCCCCGAGAGGAATTGATACAAGGGGAAGGTTGACGCCAAACGGAAGGACTTCCACTCCCACCGACGACCGACGATGGAGAATCGAAGGAAGTGCCGAAAAAACGAGGATGAATGGATATAAAATATGCATCTCGCAAACGAAGAAATGACATGAAAAACGGCGTTATGGCGTACCGGAACGTCTAACCGATGTACGAGAACGACGCACAAGTGTATGAGAAACAATGAAATGTCGTCAAGGTGTAACAGAAAGACGTAACGTGAAAAATGAGAGAAACGTTGTGTGTGATAAACGACGTAGTGATTTCCCCATTCGCAACAACATAATGTACATACATGCTCATAATGGAGCAGGATACAAAATTATAAAAGTACAAGAAAAACGACGTAACGGCGAGAAACGACGTACAGGTGTACGAGGACAACGAGACGACGTAATGGAACGTCGTTGAGGTGCGAAACGAGAAAGGCGTTGCAAACGGTAACCCCGAACTCGATTGTAATAATTTTCCTTCTCTTTTTTTTTTTTTTTTGAAATTAGAAACGCAGTAGAGATGAACACATTAAATGTTCCTAGCGTTAATCACAAACGTAAGCTCAATGAGCTAAAAGGCAATATGGATCTTTGTGTCAGTGAACATGAATACTGTGTCAGTGAACATGATTACATTATGACATCTCCCGATGTAATTTGTCTCCTGTACATGAAAAACCAGTACTGGAGTTTTACATGGAGAGAATATTAAACATTTACAAACAATGTTACTTATTTATAACCCAAAAGTAGTAACACCACCGACATCCAGAACAAAGAGATTTCAACATAACCAAGAAAGATCCTCAAAGAATTTTAAAATTCCCGAAGAGAGGAAATACATTTAAAGTCTCTCGCCGGCAGAAAAAGTAAGGTTATTAAAAAATTCAGAATTTGAAATGACCTAGCACGAACAAGTTGTCGATAAGAAGAAACGGTAAGAACATTGCTAAAGAACAGTCTGATGTTCTTGTAGACTGTACCGGTAATCATACTTGGTAGAAAAACCATAGAAGACATCATGAATTTGTGTGTCATTCAGGCTTGATCCTTGCCCGGCCAACAGACCCGGAGAGGACCAATAAACACTCCACGTGTCGTAGAACGAGAGTATTTCTAAAGATTTCCCGGAAAATACACTCACAATCACGCTAACAATTTTAAATTTTCTCAAAGAGAAGAAATAAAATTAATGCTCAACTCAATCTGAATTATAAGCGTAATTCAGTATACAGATGGGACCAACTTGGTGTGAAACATAAACAAATCACAATGTAAAATAACAGAAATTTGTGTTTCAAAGAATAGCACACTTTCACAATAAACAAGGGTGAATGAGTGAATAGGTTTACTCACTCACGATAAACAAACACGTGATCTCTTTTGTTGTTCGACACACCCTTAATTACATAAAGAGAGTACCGTAGTAAAGAAGCTCATTAAAATGTAACAAAGCGTCATAGTAAATAGGCTTGAGTTGTGGTTACGTAACACAAACGCAACAACGTAAGCATGAAAGGCAGATAAAAAACCTCTGTAAGTTCTCTCTTGATCACAGGATATCAAAATAAAGATAATAATACTTGATATAACAAGAGATTACATTTTGGTAGGACCAAAGAACTGAATGCATGAAAGTGAAACTACCAAAACTGCAAGTCCGAACAGAAGATACAACAACAACATGGAAATTGACGGACTGCATATAAAGAATCGGATCTCCCCGGCGGGGAAAACGAACCTCCCGCGACAGGCGAGGATACTATTCACAATCCTACTTAAGATTTACACAAAACTCAATGCATAAAATTCGTGAATCAACGAAACAAAAACCTGTTCGTTTATCGTACAGATCACAATAGGCTCACAAATTGACCAATAACAAAAACGGGGTCGCGAGAGCCCGCAAAAACCCACATCAAACACAGCGGGCCGAACTCATTGTTTGTGTGGAGACGCGACATTGAATACACACTGTCTACCATCACGCAGGACTGTGTTATTAGTTGAGCATGAGATTCATATTAACTTTTAGAAAATATCATCGGGCAATCATTTCAAGATATAGAAAATCCAGGCTAAAAATAGCAAATTAATTTAGCGACGTACGTCCAAAGACATCAAACACGTGGCTGACGGTAAACAAACCGTGTAAGGTCTAAGCGAGTCCAAAAATTGCCCCGACAAAATTTTGAAACAACCGAGATAGAAATGTCAAACAAAACTATCCCCGAAGTATTATTTATTTAATCACAATAGAACATTGACAAAAATGACAGGCGAGATAACCTGCGCAAGGTAACATTCTTTTGTCCTCCGGAGACAATGGACCGCTCAGGAAAAACCGACCTGAATCTGGAGGCCTTTGTTGGCCTGAACAATGAAACCGGTTTTACAGGGACTCGAGATAAAGGAATACCGGTGGAGGTCAGATTGTCTAGAAATAGAATATTAACTACCTGTAGGAGAGGTCCCACTGGGAGGAAATATTTACAGATGACGAAGAAATCGGACTTTGAAATCTAAGTGACAAATTCTAACCGACACCGCCGAGATCCTTGATGGATTTCATGTCCTACACAAGCGCAATTTCCAAAAACCGACTATCGCTCCGATAGAGCGGGATCGTTAGAGGCATGCAATAAATGAGCACGTCGGACCTGGGCATAAATCCTCCAGGCAGACGAATCCCATGACACACGCACACGTGGCTTCACAAATCTTTACAAGCAAAACAAACCGTGTGGGAGTCCAAACGGGACAAAACTCGCCCACACGTACGACACGAATTAGAATTCGGAACAGAAACCTCAGACATAACTAATGTAAGAAGAATTTCTGAAAAGATAAACACAAGACAATCTTGATAAAGGATATAACCGGCAGTTACAACAACAACACAGCTGTATTGAATTAACACTTCCTTGATGTGCACTGGTCGAGTACAAACATGAGAAAGAGGATAGGAATGATTAGTAACTCCACTGGGATGAATGGGAGAGCTCCCCTAGGGGCGGACAACTCTCCTCTAGGAGAGATAACTTTTGGTTTTAACTTCCGTTTTTACAGTTTGTATCATGCTTCCTGACGGAGATTATGGCATTAATTAAAGCAGGTTTACGATTTGGGAATCAAATATTCTGTTTCAGTCACTTTTTTTACCATGCCTCGCATAATACATATTCCATGTATCGACCAATAAGTGACAATACAATGTTTTGATGCAAGATGGTCGCCGGGGCTTTCGCCAAATCCGAAAACGTAACCTGGTTAAGAGACCTACATTCCTTGAGCATATATTGTGGTGAAATTATGACGCGATTGGTGAACTTTGAATTTTGCACCCAATTCACTCTTTTTGGGGCAATTTCATACTTCGGGATCTATGTGATCTGCTTTGGAATGTAGAATAACATTTACATACTGGTAGCCATTTTTCTGGTCCAAATCAGTTATGGACTGAGATCCAGCCTGGACAAATAAATATTCACTTATGTTTGATAAACGAAGGGCCATAACTCTTGAAAATATAACCGAAAACAGAGAAACTTCATGCTGCACAACTATGGGGCATTGACCACATATGCAAATTTCATACTTGTCCATATAATATTAACCGAGATCCATCCCGGACAAGTCCCAATTCACAAAGATTTGAAGAACAAAGGGCCATAACTCGTGAAAATATAAGCGAAATGCGGAGAAACTTCTCGCTGCACAACTACAGGGCACTGATCACATATCCTGCAAATTTCATAATTGTCCATACAATATTAACCAAGATCCAGCCCGGACAAGTCCCAATTCACAGAGATTTGAGGAATAAAGGGCCATAACTCTTGAAAATATAACCGAAAACAGAGAAACTTCATGCTGCACAACTATGGGGCATTGACCACATATGCAAATTTCATACTTGTCCATATAATATTAACCGAGATCCATCCCGGACAAGTCCCAATTCACAAAGATTTGAAGAACAAAGGGCCATAACTCGTGAAAATATAAGCGAAACGGGGAGAAACTTTACGCTGCACAACTGTGGGGCATGACCACATATAATGCAAATTTCATACTTGTCCATACAATATTAACCAAGATCTAGCCCGGACAAGTCCCATTCACAGAGATTCCAGAAAAAGGGCCATAACTGTTGAAAATTATACCGGAACTCGGAAAAAACTCTACGCTGCACAACTCCGAGGCACTGGCCACATTCCATGCAAGTTTCAATCCTGTTCACCCTGTTCATTAACCAAGATATCGCACGGAAAAGAAATTCTAATTAGGGGGGGGGGGGGGCATAATGAAGTAGTGAGGCAAATATATTTCAATCATTAACTGGCCCATGAAGAATATTAAAAGGATTTCACCTTTAAGCAAACTTAAGTCAGAGCAATTTGACTAAGGTTTATACCAGCTGCTACAATGTGTGCGGTTTCATACAAATTCCAAGAGGTGGAATAATAGAGGGTTTCTTTAAATAGAAATCGACGTACTGAAAACAGGTTTGGGCGATTAGATCGCAATTTTGTGATATATTGCAGTGATAGTTTAATTCTTCAAAGTTCTAAAGAAAATTCATCTGCTTCCCATTTCAATCTATTGGTTTATATAATAAATCTCAGTTTCTTGAACATTATAAGGTGGTGTTGGGGCTTCATGTGACTTCATTGTAAACTCTGCCCGGCTGTCACAAACCCAGGCCTTCAATTGGTTCTCAGTCAAAATATAGGAGGAAATTTGCCAAAATATAGGAGAAGTATAGGAATTTTCTTAATAAAATATAGGAAAATATAGGAAATAACTAAGTGTGAGACAGGTCACTACTACATTATAGGTTCCAAACTTGGTAATTTTCTGGTTTATTTCCACTAAATGCAGTCAAAGTGGTGGTGATTGCGGAGACCTCTTCTGCTGCTTGATTCAACAGAGATTAAAATATTTTCTGAAATGTATTTCCTCATGCCAGTTTGACTTAATTAGAGCATTGGTGAAAGTTTTCAGGATAAATATAGGAGGTTTTGAGGAAATTTTAGGAATTACTAAAAAAGAGAGGAATATATTAGGAGGTACTTGAAGATCTGCAAACCTTGACTGGTGTCTGATAGCGTAGTTTCCCCCGTTGGAGAATAACATCCCTGGAGAGACAGTGGTTCTGAGGGTCACCGTGACCTTTCACCACCACATCGACTTGTTGAAGACAAGTGGCGATGATACTGCCTTCATTGTCCTGCTGCAGTCGTATACCCTAAATAACAGAAACAAATTACTGATATGTATCATTGAATTTCTAAATAAAATATTGGCTACAATTTCATCGGTTTTGTTAAACCAATACTGTTTATGGTAAATCTGGGATAGAAAATGGAGAGGGATTGCTCAATAACAGTTAAGGGACCTCTGCAATGAATTTAGAGGTCATGTAGAAAGGAGGGATATTCCAGTTTTAAAGTACTCGGTTGTTCAATTCAAATTTTCAAAAAAGAAATCTGGAATTTTAATTGGCTTGTGGGAAACATCCAACCAATGAGTTTTTAAGGTTCAATCTTTAAAGGTTCATTTGACAAACTGACGAATTGTACATATATGTGAACTATAAATCTTCCACTGTGTAAATCATGTTCAAATTGATTTAAAATTGGATCAGTACATTCCTTCAAATAGTAATCATTTTTACGGGTTATACCAGATGATGTTAAGGCTTGTGCGCTGGGTATATCTCAACGGGTTGCTCTCTACAACTTAAAATTGTAGAATACGACATGGAATTTATTCTTCTCCAAAGCTGATCAACGGAACAAAACAAGCTGCATGCGGACCAAACCTCTGTAATATCGTCTGTATCAACATGATCAATGGTGGAATAGATACACACACCGGAGTCGTGATGGAACTATGACCAAAGATGCAAGACATTCCCTTTTACACAACAGAGATCAAGTATCAAATCATGCATCTACAATTGACACTCATTTACAGGGCTATTTTAACCCTCGTTCTACCAGTCCCGACTTTACACGGGACCCGCTGGTCAAGTATTCTCTGCCGGTCCTGACATATCATGTTCTGCTGAATTACAAAAGTTGACAACAACTTCACTTATATTCATGTGGTGTCCAGTGCCATTTGGGTGGAAATTCATAAGCATGGTAGTAGATGCCAGTTTCATGGAATATTTCTTAATTATAATGTCTTTATTTTAACAAATACGATACCTGAGAGCATTAGAATTGTCTAAAAATATAAAACAGCGGAGATTTCAATCAAAAAAGCTTGTAAAACAGATCACATTCGCAGAATGAAATACCGACTGATACTCTGTCATATCCTGCTATATGCACATCAATGGAAAGGGGAGATCATTCTCTATGACCTCGTGGCATCGACTCGGGTCAGCAGTTTCGTAATTCTATCACTGGATAGAAAATCGTGTATTCCTGCAGTGATATAGTCAAAGCTTGTGCAAGCTGTGTTTCCTGAAGGTTTTGAAAATGCTTTGTGATTGGTCGGCTGGAGTAACTGGTCAATCGCTGAGCTTGTTTCAATCAGCTTAGGCCAAGTTGAACCAATTGGCTTTAGGCCAATGTTACATAGTGCAAAGCTATCAGCCCATTTCGATAACACTAACCCAATTAAGATTCTACAGATATTCAAGAAAGAAACCGATGACAGGTGGGGCTATTGTTACGATATAATGCTCAACTTGAATCACAAATAGATAGGCTATCTTGTGGCTGATCCATACACAATCATCAGGATTTGACACTAACAATTTTTTTTCCATTGACAGTTTTAGGTTTCTGGTTATTTGTTTCCTAATTAGCCATCGCTAATCAAACCATAACAGAAAATATGGATTCCCTTCCAAAAAGTGGTGTGTTCTATATAAAAACTTGTACCCAACAGACTAGAGCAGCGACAAATCCTTAATTGGTTGCTGAAGCAAACGGTCAGCTGATCAGCAAGAAAAACAGCCAGGCAGTGAGCAGCAGTTTGTTAACAAACGGGATGATCGAGGGTCAAATTCAAAAATACCAGACTCCAGTGTACTCAGCACTTAATTAAAAGTCAAGCCATAAATCCTGTTTGAAGAAACAGATTGTATGTTCACTTCAGAACATGCACGGACAGGAAACCTGACTTCCAACGTTGGTAGGAGAAAGTCGCAACATCATACATGTATTAACACTGGTCAGGAAGGCCCCTCTATCATTTGTCTATACTGAGCAGCGCTTTTAATATGGACAATGATCGGTTAGTTCTACATGTATAACTGATTATATGCCATATTATTAATACAGAGGAGTTCAAATTGTCATAACATCTAATATTTTACAAGATGTGAGTAACATAATTGTTTACTGCATGTACAATATGAGGAGGGTTAAAAGTTTATAGAAGGATAGAGCAAGAAACTGTATTCATGCTTGTATCTTTTCTTACCCTGCTGTAGCCAGTCGTTTACTTACTTAAAATATTATCAGTTCGGGATAGAACAAGCCCCCTGGCATGCCTGGGGTTTTATTCCTGCCATTTTTACAGCTGTACTCGATATTATGTTTGTATATACATCGTTGAAATGGCAAATAAATATTCAATCAAGACCACACTGACATGACTGACCACAATCATGATAATGGAGCAGGAGCTTCTAAGCCCTAAACAAAACTACTGTCCCAGGTAATACACTATCTAAGAGAAGAAATGAGATTGAAATCCAAATTGAGAATACTCATTATCCCTATATACATGTAGACTGGAGAACTGTTATCTAATCTTATCTAATAATCCGTGGCGTGTCCGTCTCCTCCTACTCCGCTTTACTCACTGCACAGCGGGTCACATAGGTGTGGCGCGGGATAGGGTGGGGCGAGAGACCTGGGGTTTTCACTACCTGAGATTCCATGGGCCAAGCTTGCACCCTACAGTAGAATGGGTCAACTGCGCATGCGTGATGAGTAGTGCGCGATGAGTAGTATAGAAAGGGCACGCGATCTCCCTATCTTATCTAATCTGACACCTAATTCCTTCAGCTGCTTCACTGACCATAATCATATCATTGTGCTGTTGTGAACATACCTTGCCAATATGATGTTTTACCCTCTCAGTCCATTCATCTCTGTTTGCATTGTTGAAATACCCCAGACCAATTCTGCAAGGAAAATACAAAGTTACATATTTCTAGAGTATTAGTACAATGACACCAGTGCCAGTGGATTTGATCAATTTCCTGCTGTCGTAGTGGAATCAGTACATCATCATCTTCAAATGAACTGTGCCCCTCACACAAGCTACATCAGCTGAAAACCATCAATTCAGGCAGCTCAATTTGGAAGTCGGAACGTTCCATTGCAGTAATTTTCATTCCGATGGAACACAATTATGTTCGGGATTATTCCGCTGAAACGTTCTTGTCGAACATTTATTCCTGTCGAACGTTCAACACAAGTGGAACGTTCCTGCCGAATATTCTGCTTCAGAAATGCAGAAAAGTAGTCTCTCCGCCGAGGTGAAGGGATACGCGTTCACGCGAAGGAAACATCTCTGTGATATGCTGGCATCTCGTTTCAATCAAACGAGAGATCCTGAAGGATCTTGGCGCCCACCATTGCCCGATAATTGTAAGCTAATGACAAGAGGATCTTTTTGTCCATTGTTACTGAGAACAAATGATTGATTTGTAATTTTGTTTACAGAATTTCGAATCTGAGCAAAAAAGGTCAAAAAAGGGACACTGGAAAACACCAAGATATCATCTTTCTAAGTTTAAGGAGTTTCAAGATTTCTAGAAGCTGTACTTACATGTATGTCAGAGAAAAGAGCAAAGTTAGTCTGAAAGTGAATATTGGGAGGATCATTCGTCTTCGTTTTGTAGTATTTTTTTTGCACGTGTCATCATTGGGTACTGGAAGCGAAGACAAATGTCTTTGACCCTTTGGCATGAGCTATGAAACATACTTAAGATTTTATAATTAGGAGCGAATGCTAATTCTGTTCTGTTTACTGGGCTAGTTTGAGATATCTCTTTTAAGATACCATGCTCGAAAATAGTAACATGGTACAATACTTAATACTGAAGGGATCCGCGCAGTAATGTTGAAACTTCGAAAGTGTCTGAATCCTGATTATCTCCCTTGGATCGAAACATGCAGTAGTCTAAAGTTGTCGAGTTGTAACGTTGTGTCACAAGAGTGACGTCCCTTCATGTAGCCGACCTGTCGGCAGACGAAACAGTTCACTGGACTAAGAAAATTGATTTAAAATTTGAAGAAATATATTTTAATTCCGAATTATTTGAACTCCTTGATATGGAAGGTGAAGGTACATGTATGGATATTCTCTATAGTCACTATATAGAATATGTCCCAATGTTTGATCCACCGACTCGTGTGATGCAACATCACAACTCGGGAATACCGTATTAATTTCAAGAGTACGGTAACTTGGATTTTGGAATCGGACCAAAAAAGGCATCTTGCACAACTAGGCCCCATGTGGAACCTGTGTACCAAATTTCAGAAAGAATCCATGAAGTAGTTCCTGAGAATTGACGATAATAATGTTTCAAGGGAAAATTCAAGATGGTCACCTGGCGGCCATATCGGATTTTCGAATCAGACCAAAAAAAGGCATCTTGCACAACTGGAGTGAGTGAGTGAATAGGGTTTAACGTCGCTTTCAACATTTTTTCAGCTATATCACGACGGGGAAGGAAGGGAGGGGAGGGGCAGGGGCAGGGGTACCTACTTGTAACAGAGCAGATCTAATGCTGCCATTTTATAGTGCTGTCCCACTGAAATATCATGCCGTAGGCAGACATGACACCCCACTCAGTCACATTATACTGACACCGAGCGAACCAGTCCTTGTTCTATCCTCTTAATGCTGAGCGTAAGCGAGGGAGCAACAAGTTCCATTTTTCAAGTCTTAGGTATGACCCGGCCTGGGATCGAGCCCAGTACCTACCGCTTACGAGGCCGACGCTCTAACCATTAGACCACCGCAGTGCACAACTGGACCACAAGGGGAACCTGTGTACCAAATTTAGGGAAGATCCATGCATTACTTCTTGAGAAATCACGATAAAGTTTCATGGAAAATCCAAGATGAGCGCCTGGTGGCCATATTGGATCTTCGAATCAGACCAGAAAAGTTATCTGCACACCTAGACCCCAAGGGGAACCTGTGTACCAAATTTCAGAAAGATCCGTGGATCAGAAAGTTCCTGAGAAATCGCGATAACAAAGTTTTATGGGGAAATCCAAGATGGCTGCCTGGTGGCCATATTGGATTTTCGAATCGGACCAGAAAAGGTATCTTTTGCACAACAATATCCCAAGGGGAACCTGTGTACCGAATTTGGGAAAGATCCATGCAGTAGTTCCTGAGAAATTGCGATAACAAGGTTTCATGGGGAAATCCAAGATGGTCGCCTTGTGGCCATATTGGATTTACGAATCGGACCAGAAAATGTATCTTGCACAACTGGACCCCAAGGGGAACCTGTGTACCGAATTTGGAAAAGATCCATGCAGTAGTTCCTGAGAAATCGCGATAACAAGGTTTCATGGGGAAATCCAAGATGGCCGCCTCGTGGCCATATTGGATTTTCGAATCGGACCAGAAAAGGTATCTGCACAACTAGGCCCCAAGGGGAATCTGTGTACCAAATTACAGAAAGATCCGCTCAGTAGTTCCTGGGAAATCGTGATAAATTTTCATGGGGAAATCCAAGATGGCCGCCCTGTGGCCATATTGGATTTTCGAATCGGACCAGAAAAGTTATCTGCACATCTAGACCCCAAGGGGAACCTGTGTACCAAATTTCAGAAAGATCCGTGCAGTAGTTCCTGAGAAATCGCGATAACAAGAATTGTTTACGGACGGACGGACGATGGACGAAAACCGATTTGAACAGCCCACCATCTGGTGATGGTGGGCTAAAAAGCTTGTAACCGGTCCACATTCGCGGAGTGAAATATGAACTGATACTCTTGTCATATCCCGCCATTTGCACATCGATTGAAAGGGGAGATCATTCTCTATAACCTCGTGGCATCGACTCTTGTCGGCAGTTTCGTAATTCAGCCGAAGTCATTGGATAGAAAATCGTATATTCCTGCAGTGATATAGTCAAAGCTTCACCAAAGCAGGTGTTTCCCGAAGGTTGTGAAGAACACGCTTTGTGATTGGTCGGCCGGAGTAACTGGCTAATCGCTGAGCTTGTTTCTGCCGAGTTCAGCCAATCGGCGTAGGCCAGTGTTACACAGTGTAAAGAAGTCGCCCATTTTGATAACTGCGTGGCCGATCGTCCTTTTCATTTATGCAGGATTGTATACGAAAGAGTGAATACAGATTCTACAGATATTCAAGAAAGAAAGTGATGACAGGCAAATGAAAGGTGGGGCTATTTTTACGATACATGGAATGAAAATTTTGTTCCGACTTTTGGGACGCGAAGTTCTTAATATGACGGCACTATTTGAAATCGCAATCAAACTGTTAATGGTCACAGTTACACCCATCGCCGTTTGCAAAGGGGCATGATATTGTCATGCTTCACTGCTGTTGTTCTCAAAGTTTGATCAATTTAAAAATGCACAAAAACATAAAAGTATATGTTAAAATAAATTTAGCATAAAAAAGTGGCAGGCTTTCTCGGATCATTTGGTTATAGAGATAGACAAGTTTGGAGGCATTTCTGCGCAGATCCGTTTTCAAAATGAGATCGATGGCATTCATGGAAATATTAAACATTTATAAACAATGTTTCTGTTTGTAACTAAGTCAAACCTGCTTTAATTAATGCCTTTAATCCCTTATTAATTGCACAATCAAACGTAGAAAACGGAAGTTTAAAAGAAAAAGTTAACTCCCCTAGGAGAGAGTTGTCCGCCCCTAGGAGAGCTCTCCATTTAATTCCAGCGTGGCCACTATAAAGGCGACTGTAGCCTTATTCCTATCCTCTTTCTCAAACCGAGACCAGTAGTGAAACAAGGCCGCGGTACGAGGGGACGGAAGGGTGGGCACATTAAATTAAAGCAGGTTTGACTTAGTTACAAACAGAAACATTGTTTATAAATGTTTAATGTTTGCTACCTAAGTCTTAAACCTGCTTTAATTAATGCCTTAGTACCAACATACGGAGGTGGGAACCTCGGTCTTGTAGTATATCAAAGTAGGCTAAGTGACCGCTGGAATGACACAGAAACATGGGCATAGCATGAACAATCCATAATCAACAAATGAAACCTTGGTCATCAACATAAAAAGGTTAAACATGTGAATAAGATACTGATGTATTTATCTTTGATTGTTCACAGCCATGTAGCTGTGCTTGTGGTGTGAAAATTATTAGTTTCCCCCCGAGAGAGTACCTCAGCCTACAGGTGATAGGTCTACTCGGGAAACCGTCTATACCAAGAGAGAACCTCAACCACTCGGGACATACGGTCTACTTGGTAAGGCTTATTTATCTTGGCTGTTCCTAAGACCGGGTGAGGCAGAACTGGTCCGGGCCTAGTTGATAACTCTGGACATCGTATGCAATTCATTATACGCCGGTATCGTATCGTATCGTATCGTATATGTAACTACACACAATGTGGAACTCTTCTGTCACTGGCGGTAAGAATGTACGTGGTGGTTACTAGGGAACCTTGACAGTAAACACGACCGTGTCATGTATATATAGATTGGATATTCAATTGTTGAGCGACTTTGTACCTGTGTGAGGAAGAGATTAAATACGTTACAGTCCAACAGAAACAGTCTTATTCGAGTTATTAATGGTAGCAGAGCGTGCAAGATGGCACAAAAGGGCTATAAAAATCCTCCAGCTCTCGGTGAAGAGACAGTCTATGAGACGTGGAAACAGGAAATAGCAATATGGCGGTTAGTCACTGACCTGGAAAAGAAGCGCCAAGCTTTGGCAGTGACGTTGTCACTTACGGGGCAGGCAAGAGCGAAGGCTCTTGAATTAAATGTGACTGATCTGAATAAAGATGACGGCATGGACCGTTTACTGGAAGCTCTGGACTCCCTGTTTCTAAAAGAAACTGTTGATCTTGCCTATGAGGCATATTCTAACTTTGACTCTTATCGGAAATCTCCCGAAGTAAAAATGGCGGACTTTGTTATGGAATTCGAACATCGATACAACCAGTGCAAAAAGTACGAGATGGCTTTACCTGACGCAGTTTTGTCATTTAAACTTTTGGATACAGCTAATTTATCTCCGAGGGAACGACAGCTGGCATTAACAGCTTCTACAGACTTGAAGTTCACCTCGATGAAATCTGCTCTGAAGAGAATTTTTAGCAGCAATGGAGCAGGTGCCTCAAGTTCCAGTACAGACTCAGATATCGAGGTAAAACAGGAATCGGCGTTACTTACACAGAAAGGAGATTATTATCACAGACAGAAATTTCGCCAAGGTAGGCCTGCTCATTTTCAAAATAGTACTTTGACAAGTCCCAGAGGAACAAATCCTCTTAATAGATTTGGTAAGAGGACAAGATGTGCTATTTGTCAGTCGACATTCCATTGGGCAAAAGACTGCCCACATCGAACTGATCCTGAAGCTGTTAAATATGTTCAAATAAAGGGGGAAGAACAACAGGAAGAAAACTGTAATTTGACTTTGCTAGCAAGAGAAAACAATACAGCCAATCAGATTTTCATGACCGAATCTTACGGATGTGCTGTAATAGACACAGCTTGTTCTCGCACTGTGTGTGGCAAACAGTGGCTTGATAATTACGTAGACTCCCTTGATGACACGGAGAAGGCCTCCGTTACGACAAAGCCTAGCTCTAAACCGTTCAAATTTGGAGATGGTGCCCAAGTCAAATCTTTTCAAAATGCTGTTATTCCAGCTCAGATTGGCAACACCAGTTGTGAAATTGACACTGAAGTAGTGGATGGTGACTTACCCCTGTTACTCAGTAAAACCTCGCTGAAACGAGCTGGTACAGTTCTGGATCTTAGTGAGGACAAGGCTACAATGTTTGATCAACCAGTACAACTGCAATTTACTTCAAGTGGACATTATTGCATTGATTTGCGGAATAAATCTGACATTTCTGATGAAATTTCTGGTGAGATTCCGGAATCCGAAGTCTTACTTATTGAAGACGACATGACATCCGCAGACAAAAGAAAAATCTTGATTAAGCTTCACCGACAATTTGGACATGCTTCGGCGGACCGCCTTCGCAAGTTACTGGAAAGTGCAGGAAATCGTGATGCAGAAACATTAAAAATTTTGTCTGAGGTAGTAGATCATTGTGAAATATGTCTGAAATACAAGAAACAGTCACCCAAGCCCGCTGTAGGGTTGCCCCTGGCCACAGAATTTAATGAGACTGTTGCAGTTGACCGTCATCAGCTAGAAAAAAATTTATGGTACCTCCATATAATAGATGAGTTCACCCGTTTCAGTGCAGGTGTTATTGTGAAGAGTAAACAGTCTTCCATCTTCACTCAGAAGTTTATCCAGCATTGGATTGGTATCCATGGAGCACCTAGGAAGCTATATAGCGATAATGGTGGTGAATTCAACAGTGGTGAAGTGAGGGACATGTGTGAAAACTTCAATATTGAAGTGAAAACCACTCCAGGCATGAGCCCATGGAGTAATGGACTTATGGAACGACATAACCAAACGCTCACAAACATTGTTCTCAAAGTGAAGAACGAGCGGAATTGTGACTGGGACACAGCTCTTAGTTGGGGAGTGATGGCAAAGAACAGCCTGTGTAATATCCACGGATACAGTGCCTACCAACTAGTGTACGGTAAAAATCCCAATCTGCCCTCCGTTCTCTCTGATAAATTGCCTGCCTTAGAGGGAACAACTGCCAGTGATGTAGTGGGTAAACACATCGCTTCTTTGCACACTGCAAGAAGAGCTTTCACCCAGGCTGAAAGCTCGGAACGTATTCGACGGGCTTTGAGGAAACAGATTCGCCCTTTCACAGGAACATGCACAACTGGTGACAAGATTTATTATAAACGACCAGACAGTCCGGAGTGGAAAGGCCCCGCAACTGTAATAGGACAAGATGGTGTCGTTGTCTTTGCGAGGCATGGTGGTACAGTGGTTAGAGTACATCACTGTAGGTTAAGAAAAACAGAACAGTTTGAAACAAATTATGAAACTTGCAAACATGAGTGTCCAGTTGAATCCACAAAAACACCAGTTGATACAGACATTCAAACACCTGCAGAGGATGTTTGTTCAGAAAGTGACTCGGAATTTCAGGAAGATGACAGCACTAGTGAGCCTAATGTAACCAGAACAACTACAACAAATTCCCATGAAACTGAACAAAATCACGGCATTATACCAGATCACCAGGGTAAAATAACTCTGAAACCAGGCCAAACTGTTCGGTATCAGGATACAGAAACTGGAAATCCAATGTCTGCTAAGATAATCAGCCGAGCAGGTAAAGCAACAGGCAAAAACCGCAACTGGTATAACTTAGAATACACTGAACCTGGTCCATTCCAAGGGATCAAAAAGTCTGTAGATTTGAGCAGGGTGGCAAACTTGGAAAATGTAAACACATCATTAGTAGACACATCTGAATGTGATGAAAATGTTCTTATGATTGATCTGTCCTGGGATGAGGCTAAATTAGCTGAACTAGAAAGCTGGCGGAAAAATGATGTGTTCCAAGAGGTAACAGATGAAGGACAGAAGTGTATTTCCACAAGGTGGATATGTACATTAAAAGACACACCAAAAGGTTCAGTACGGAAAGCCAGATTAGTAGCTAGAGGATTCGAAGAAATCGGCAACCATCACATTCAGAAGGATTCACCAACCTGCGCTAAGGAGTCGCTGAGAATGATCTTGGCCATATTAGCTCAGAACAAATGGAAACCGCACTCTATGGACATAAAAACTGCGTTTTTACAAGGACAGCCTTTGGAGAGAAACATATTCCTCCGTCCTCCGAAAGAGGCGAATGGTACTAGGGGAATAGTGTGGCACTTGAAAAAGTGTGTGTATGGACTGAATGATGCCTCCCTTAACTGGTACAAAAAGGTTAAGACTATCATGATGGAGTCGGGAGCTACGCTCTCGAAAGTTGATCCAGCAGTGTTTTACTGGACTAATGAGAATGGTGACCTACAGGGAGTATTGGCGAGCCATGTTGATGATTTTATCTGGGGTGGTGGTGTTGACTTTGAAAAGACTGTGATTGACCATGTGAGATCACAACTACATGTTGGAAAAGAAGACAGTGTAGCTTTCCAGTATATTGGCATAGAACTTAGCTGTGAAGAAGAACAGATTCACCTTCATCAGAACAACTATGCTGTTAATCTAACCCCCATCTGGATTGAGAAAACCAGAGCTCAACAAAAGGATTCGCCATTGACCATCTCTGAGAAACAGACTCTCAGATCAAAAGTTGGTCAGCTGTTGTGGATAGCCCACCAGAGTCGTCCGGACATAATATTTGATGCCTGTCAGTTAGCGGCCAGCTTGAAAGTTGGGCAGGTGAAAAATATTCTTGAAGTGAACCGAGTTATCAAACGGGTTCATTCAGAGAGAGTTACACTGAAATTTCAGAACCTTGGTGATAAACAGTTATCTCTAGTAGTATTTAGTGATTCTTCACTAGGAAATCTTCAGGACGGTGGTACACAGGGAGGCCACTTCATTGCTCTGGCTGGAGAGAATGGAAAATTCTCTCCATTGTGTTGGAACTCAAAGAAGATTCGTCGTGTGGTTCGTAGCTCCTTGGCTGGTGAAACACTGGCTATGGCTGATGCTATTGATACGGGCATATTCCTTTCAACCTTATTCGCTGAATTAACATCCGGCAAGCCAGATCCCGAGTTATTGTCCTTGATATGCGTGACAGACTGCAAGTCGCTCCACGATGCAGTCAAATCTACAAAATTTGTTTCGGAGAAAAGACTGCGTCTTGAAGTCAGTGGTGTAAAAGAACTGGTAGAGAGAGGTCAGGTGAAAGAGTTGATTTGGTCGGAAACTGGCAAACAATTAGCAGATTGCCTCACCAAGAGGGGCGCATCTACCATGATGCTTGTTCAGGCTCTTGAAACCGGTATACTACCGGAGTGAATGTGATGTTGAACACAACTGATTCGACCGTATTCAAGGATATTGTGATTTCTGTGTGGAATGTGATTTAACATTGGCGGGCTAAACGGATTCATGGATCTTTGTGATTTTCGAGTGGAGTAACTGTACTTGATATAAACTAGTACCGTGGTACATGTACTTCTGCCTTTCATTGCCTTGATTCATAGTATTATTCATTAATTTCTTATGACCAGAACTTTACATTCTTAATGTGTTCGCATAAACTGGACATTTCACCATTCCCCTCAAGGATATGAAGGACTTGTTATTATGGACATATATAAGCTTACCTCAAAGACTTTAGTGATTAATTTGGTTTCAGAGTGCTTTTTGAATTCATGGACAATACAAGTACACATGGATATTATTATCGTGATTTATTCAGAATAATTCTGGATATGGACTTGATGGACTACAAATTATCATGAACATTACTATAATTCATTATTTCATAATTCATACATTTTCTGATACTTTTTCTAATCCGTATTTATTTACATGTACTAATCATCGCATTTGTGTTATTGGAGATTTTTTTTTTTAACTTTATTACATTATTTCATTAAGAGAGATAATGGAGATTGATAACTCTGGACATCGTATGCAATTCATTATACGCCGGTATCGTATCGTATCGTATCGTATATGTAACTACACACAATGTGGAACTCTTCTGTCACTGGCGGTAAGAATGTACGTGGTGGTTACTAGGGAACCTTGACAGTAAACACGACCGTGTCATGTATATATAGATTGGATATTCAATTGTTGAGCGACTTTGTACCTGTGTGAGGAAGAGATTAAATACGTTACAGTCCAACAGAAACAGTCTTATTCGAGTTATTATAGTGATCGCCAAGTCACACCACTCTCAGTCCACAATCGTCTTCCATCCAACTTGCATTTTAGGGAGCTGAGTGCAGAAGACGGCGCTGAGATCATTGAGAAGGACGTCAGATTCAACCTGAAGGACACAATCAAAAACCGCAGTTACGGTAAAGATCACACTCACCATGGATACATACATCTTAGGGTGATGATACAGTGTCTGACATCTCTATAGAGGATCCAAGGTCGTCCATCTGACTTATTTCTTCCTTCAATATGAGATCAATCAATTGTGGACCAATAGTATGAATGAGATGAGATGATACAGCAATTTGCAGATTTGCTGTGATGATTCAAACTGCCGCCCCCCCCCTTTTTTTGGAATTTAGTTGACCACGTGCTGGGCCGCTATTAACGGCCCAAGCGTGGATATCCCTTCTGACTGGACTGACATATCTCTCAGATAGAAGTTGGTGAACGTGGAGTTCGCCGTCCAGGCACAAGATTGGACAATGTCATGGAGGGACAAATTCTTCCATAATGGCCATGACGAGGCAATGGCGCGAATCTCATGAGAAGAGGCATTCGACAACAGAGGGGGAGCGTCTATGGCCAATTGATAAGACCATTTAATGGTTTTCTTCAACCACGCGGCGATGGTATTTTTGGTAATGTCACGCAAAGCCGACGGCCGAAGAGACAGAAATAACAGGCGCCGAGAGCCGCGAGCGGAATCGGTACGAGTAAGATAGTGGCGAATAGCCCGGACCGGGCATAACAGGAGGTCGTCTTCGAGCCCATGCACAAAGTCTGACAACGCCGGAATGGAGTACGATCGTTGAGCGCACGGACCTGAACGCACAGACTCATTTTTGGCAATAAATTCAGGAATGGGCCGAAAAGAAATGCGAGACCAATCCGCCGTCCAGGTCATAGAAGATCTTTCAAGAGCATGAAGTTCAGATACTCTAGACGCTAAAGCAAACGCCGCCAAAAAGGCGGTCTTATAAGACACAGCTTTTATAAAGGCGGATTCCAAAGGTTCAAAGGGCGGACGAATCAGAGCACACAGAACCACACCAATATCCCATTTCGGTAACAGTTGGCGCGTACGGCGAGACTGTAACGCGAAGGCGCGAATGAGCGCAGAGATATTATCGTTTAGACTAATGTCTACACCCGAAGTAAGGCGTAACACCCTAGCCAGAGCAGATCGATACCCTTCAATGGTGCTGATTTGAAACTTCTTATCACGATGAAGATGAAGGAGAAAGTCAGCTACTAAGGAAACAGAGGCAGAGTCGGGATCGGCATCATGTCCTCGGCACCAGGAGACGAAATAGGCCCATTTCGCCTGATAGAGCTGCGATGTGGAAGATCGATTGGCTGAAACCATCGTTCGTGCAACCTCTGCTGAAAATCCCTGGACTGCGAGTGCATTCTGGATAGTCTGCAAACGTGTAGGTTGAGCCACCGAGGGTTGTGATGAAAAATCCCGTGCGGTTGACGTAACAGGTCGGGCCACACTGGCAAACGACGTGGCGGGGCGGGGCGGTGAGAAGCGGGAGCAATACCGGAAACCACTGTCGCCGAGGCCACCACGGGACTACGAGTAGAATGATGCAGTCGTGACGGGTAATCTTCTGAAGTACTTCCAGAATTAGGGCGATCGGCGGGTATGCATAAGCCAGGAAGTTGTCCCAATTGATTGACAGGGCGTCGATGTCGAAGGCTTGAGGATCCCGAATCGGACTGACAAACAGGGTCAATTGGGCGTTGTTTCTCGTAGCAAACAGATCGATCAGCGGCGACTCCCAGATGATGGAGATCTGCTGGAACACCTCCGGATGAAGTTGCCACTCGGTCTGAAGAACGGTGTCCGGACGTGATAAGCTGTCCGCTAAGACATTGAGCCGGCCCGGAACATGGCGGGCGTGTAGATGAATGTGATGAAAACGAGTCCACTCGTAGAGATCCCACACAAGGCGAAACATTGGAAGCGAGCGTGTTGTTCCCAACTTGTTGATGTGAGCAATCACTGTGGAATTGTCCGTCGCAATGAGAAGAGACGAGTACATGAGACGATGACTCCAATGTTGCACCGCCAGAATGACTGCCTTCATCTCCAGAAGGTTGATGTGAAGACTGGCATCCAACGTTGACCATCTGCCGGATACTACTAATTCGTCCAGATGGGCACCCCAACCGGTCTCGGACGCATCGGTGTACAGATGATGACTCGGAGCCGGAAAACGGAATGGAACGCCCTGCATGACGTTGAGCCGGGATTGCCACCAGATCAGATATGGATGAAGAGACGTCAATACCGGCACTGCTGGATTGATGGAAGGTGTCTGTAGGTAAGGATACAGATGATACTGTAGTGGACGCACCTGTAGTCGGCCGTAATGAGTTAGGTCCTGAGTGGAAGTGAGCAAACCTATCAAACTTTGCCACTGTTGACGTGTCCGTGACGTTGATGACAAAAACTTTCGAATCAACAGCTGAATTTTGTCCCAACGATCTTCCGGAGGATATACCAGTTGATGATGAGTATCGAACACTGCGCCGATGTAACGGCGAACTTGAGCCGGGACCAACTCTGACTTGAGAGGATGAGGGATGAATCCTAGATGACGTAAGACCAGAAGTGTGAACTGGACTTGCATGTTGAGACGGGACTCGTCCGCTGCCCATAGGAGGATGTCGTCTATATAAACCTCTATCTGAATACCCCGCAGGTGTAGAAAAGCCATGACCGGTGAGGTAATGCGGGTAAACAGCCAAGGGGCTATGTTGACCCCGAATGGGAGAACCTGCCATTCGAAACGACGTTCGTTGACAACGAAGCGGAGATAACGGCGATGACGAGGATGAATTGGAACATGAAGATACGCGTCCTGCAGATCGACTGAGGCCAGCCAATCCCGAAGATGTACACGGGCCCGAATCGATGAAACAGTCGGCATCTTGAAATGAGGGGGGAGGGCGAGATGAAACTTGTTTAACACTTTTAGATCGATCACCATCCGCATCTGGGGCGAGTCTTTCTTGGGAACCAGAAACACGTGGCTGTAAAACCCAAAACTGTCCTCTGTCGGCGGTAACTCTCTGACCGCTCCCTTCTCGATGAGCGTGTTGACTGAAGACAGAAGAGTCTGCACGTGACTCGCGGAGACTGGTAGGCGGGATGGGCGTGGCCAAACGATAAGTTTGGGAAGGGAACGAAAAGTGAACAGGAAGCCGCGCTCCAAAACTCTCAAAATCCAGGTGTCGTCGGTGATGAGGCGCCAATTGTCTATGAAGTATTGAAGGCGGCCGCCCACAACATGATGATTGAACGACCGGAAAGCAGGAGGCTGCAAAACTTCGGCTTGATCTGATCCGGGAACTCGATAGTCATTTACTGGAACGACCACCCCTCTTGGTTGATTTACCACGAAAGGAACGGCGACCTCGGCGTGGAGGTTTGTCAATACCCCGAAACCTCCCCCGAGCGCCGCCATCTTGTTGGGTGGAAGAGGAGTTACGACCCCGCTTCGAGCGACGATCCGACGAACCACCCCGAGCAACAGCCCCAATCAAGCGCGCAGTACGTTCCTCGCGGATGACAGGTACAACGGACTCAATAGAATTGTTGAAAATGGCGCTGGAAGCTAATGGTTGATGAAGCAGAAAATCCTTAACCATAAAGGAGACGTCCGGCTTGACAGCCTTAAGTAAGGCGTTGCGTTGCGCTTGGAGAAGCGAAACGTATGAATAAGAAGTGGCCTCAATAACTTGATGATTAGCCTGCACTAGGGTTTCAATGAAACCCCGCAAATAAGCAACACGACCCGCAGACAAAGAAGTCGATCCATCGTCCCGGCGTAACTGAGGGTCCAAGGCAATCCGCGAAGTAGCCAACAAAAACCAATCAGTGACTGAGGAAGCACGTTGGATTGCCAATAACATCTCTTGGATATTCTCCACAAATTTGGCATTGAATTCAAGTGGAGTCGACTTAACTGATTTAGAAACCTGAGATAAATCTCGATCACGCTTGGGTGGTTTGTCAGGTAACACGTTATCATGAAGACCATAGGAAACTCGGAAACGAGGCTTCTTAAATTTATTGTCATCTTGTAATTGACGATCAAATTTGTCTAAATGATCTGCCCATGCTGGTGAAGGAGCACATGTACGAGGAACATCCGGCTTGGGAGTAGCTAATGCAGAATCCGCAGCTGTCCGGCACTTATCACTAGAAGAACCAACCTTCGAAGAGACGGGCATATCCGGAACCAACGCTAAAAGCGCCTGCATACTAAGCAAATGATCCATCTTCGACGTATCTTTGACACTAACCCGAGAGGAAGAAGAATCATCCGACTCACTCGACGAAACCGGAGACTGAGAACAAGACGATAAATCATGATCCACCAAATGATCAAGAACAGGGGCTCGTTGATAATGAACATGGTAATCTTGATCAGAGGGAGCCGAAACCCTAGGGAAACGGTGAGAAGGATCAGGAGAATGAACTGTCGACGTACGAGAACGGCGTACCGGAGAACGGGAGCGCCGTAAATTAGTACCAAAATGAACCGGTGGACGAGAACTACGGATCGGAGAACGAGATCGTCGAACCGAGGCAATAGAATCACGAACAGGTGAGAACAAACGATGAGGTGGTGAACCCGAGCGTTGTGTACGAGAACGTGAATGGTAATGTGAACCTGAGTGTCGTGTAGCAGTATGTGAACGACGATGTGAAGAATCAACAATTGCGGGGATTGATGTTCGTAAGCCCGCAACCTGAACACTTAATGGTAGAACCGAACAGGCTTCCATAGATTTTTCAGAATTAGGAAAACTATGTCTAGTCTTAACCCGTAAAGGAGAAATTGACACTCTACGTCGTTTCTTTGATTTCTTCTTACTAACAGGTACATGTGGAGAACCGATAGGTAAAGGAGAAATAACCTGGGGTGAAGATTCCTTTTGATCGACGGGAACAATAGACTGGCCAGGCTTGACCGACCTGGCCTTTGTTGAGCGTAACAAAGGAACTGGATTTGGATCGACCCTAGACAATGAAACTCCGGACCGGGTCAAGCTGTCTAGCAACCTGGAATTATCATCGTGTAGGACGGTACTGCTTGGAGGTATACAAACTGACACGGGAGACTGAGGGTCTTGACCAGCCCGGTCAAGATCCTCATTACACTTCACATCATTAACTAAAGAAATCTCTAAGACCCGTCTGTCGATCTCCGACAAAGACGAGTCATCACAAGCATGTAACAGAAAAGCCCGACGGGCCTGGGCATAATTCTTCCAGGCCGCCGGATTCCATAATACACATTCCGCGCACGTGGACGCCCGGTAACATAAATCTTTACAAGACAAACAAGCCGTATGAGCGTCTAAAGGGGATAAATTTTCCCCGCACGTACGACAAGGAATACCAGTCGGAACTTCAGACATAATAATACAGTAAGTAAGTTCCGAATGAATAACAAAAACAAGACTTGATAAAGGATATTACACCAGCGAGACAACAACAACCAATGTTGTAAGATTGCCTCTGAATACTTCCCTAGATGTGCACTGCTCGAGCAAACAAGAGAAAGAGGATAGGAATAAGGCTACAGTCGCCTTTATAGTGGCCACGCTGGAATTGAATGGAGAGCTCTCCTAGGGGCGGACAACTCTCTCCTAGGGGAGTTAACTTTTTCTTTTAAACTTCCGTTTTCTACGTTTGATTGTGCAATTAATAAGGGATTAAAGGGATTAATTAAAGCAGGTTTAAGACTTAGGTAGCAAACTGATGTATTTCAGGGATTTGATGAGGAAATTTGCAACATGACGCTGATAAAAGACATTTGACACTGCGCATTCATTTTCAAAATGAGGTCAAAGCTGCCGTGTGTGCAAAGAGCAGACATACATGTCAGGGGTTTTCCTAGTCGATTTCTCATTGTGGTAATCCCGATTTAAGATGGATATGAAGTTCATCATTTCTACGTTTTATGTTCATTTTGCCAGTTTGCCCTAAATTGTACATATGCTCACCTTTCTCCGTCAAACCGCTCCGAAGATCCATCGATGATGATTTCCGGCTCCTCCACATAAAACTTGGCGGCGAGGGTATCACGTTCCATGTAGAGAACTTTACACCAGATTTCCTCATCCAAACTATCCCTCTTTTGTACTACATCATCTATGATTGCCTACAAATGAAACAAAAATATTTTCACTATTTCTTTATACTTCACAATTTTCTCAGCCCAGATTTACTTTATCCCTATACAAATATTTTCCAGGGCTTTCTGGTCACATGTGCTTTTCAATAGAGAATCTCACATGAAGAAAAGGGTAATCACATTAATTAGGAATGCGGATCAGAATATTACCGTACAGGGTCATTCAATTATTTCAAACATTGAAATGCCCCTCCCCTCAACCCCCGCATACACAATTGAACATAGTGTATACAGGGAAAAATCCACAAATTTTTACCCCCCCCCCCCCATCATACCCATGGCCTGTTCCCCCTATGCTGAGTAAAACTACGTAATAAATGATTATCCAGATTCACAGCAAAGAGAACTAGGACCGTGCCCCTTGGAGGCATGGAAAGGTGTATACCTAGACCATACCTTTGTCTATACCTCATCCCGTTTTTCATGTCCAGAATTATGCCTTTCTATACCTCTTTTCCACCAGAGCAGGTCCTATCGCTCAATAGATAGGCTGTGCTTGTCCAATCAAAGTGCAAGGTTCTAACATGTGGTAAACCAATTTACCTTGTAGAACTCCTCATTACTTCTGTAGGTCTTCAGACGTAGAGGATTGGCGGGGGACATGGGTCGTATGGAATGGTCATACTCGGCTGATCCTGTGCTTACGTCGTCATCATAGTCGGGATATCTTCAAAAATATAATACACACAATAACATGTAACTTAATCATATCCATGTCATCCATTTGTCATAGGAAATAATTGTGCTCTTATTTAGTTCTCTGGACGCAAAATAAAGTTTTAAAGCCTTTTCTGTGACTAAATCCATCCTAATCATGTTCATCACATCCTCTTTCAATATCTTTTTTTATCTCTTTTAAATGACATTTTAAAAGACCTGTCACATTCGGGAACATCTGATAATGCTATCAAAGATATAGTTGCATGTGAACTGCCTGGTGATTCGATTTTCTCAACAAGATCAAGGAACACTTTTCACTTTCACTTAAGTGATCAAACTTATCACTATCAATAAAGGTACATATCTGAAATATTTCAAAAATATTAAGAATCTTGTTTGAGAAAATTTGCGGAGTGTGATTATCTTGAAAATGAACATATTTTAAAAACATTCAAGAAAATATGACCTAAAATAACATCAATTTCATTAATTTTCTTGCCCTGTAAGAAAATTTATCGTGATAATTGATCTGTACTTGGGTTTAAACAAATTGGATTAAGTAGGCCCTACATATGCTTGTTGGCAAAGTATACCTGTATCTATCGTAACCCTGGGGATGACCTCTACCATGGGGGTCAGGAGACAGACCGATTAACCTCACAGGACGACCTGCTCCATAATAACGTTGTTTCTGTTGTACCTATAATGAATAACAGTATGCATTAAATATTACATGTTACCAGTAGCCCAGGACAAGATGTGTAAAGCTTATGCCAAACATTTAAGCATTGAACCTTCATTAAGGAAGCAGATAATGGATGGCAGCACTGACTAGGGGCCAATGCCATATCTTATCACAGGAGTCAAGTGCTTATATCATTTTATTGTCCGAGAAGAAAATGGCAAGAAAAGTTATGGTAAGGTAACTACATACCAAATTTGAAAAGAATCAAAGTCCTTCACTTTTTTACCTTCAAACGCTGTTGTTGTGTGTCATGTTGTTGTTGTTGTTCTATCATGCCACTGATTCTTTCGAGCTGCTGTTGGACGGTGAAACAGAAGATCTCCACCTCGCGCTCTTGTTTTTCTGCCCTGAGCCTTCTGTACCTCTGTCTAGCGAAGAGTCCTCGTACAGCTTTCTGTACTGTAAGTACGCTTCCCAGATGACGATCAATGAGCAAGTTCAGCTGTTCCACATGCCAATACTTCAAAAATACCTAATATATTAAAAATGTAAAATGTCATACCTAGGATGTCATAAATGTGATATAGTTTAGGAATATATCAGGATACAAGGTGGGGTCTAGTTCAAACATGTCTCATCTCAGAGTACGATAAATATGTTTTATGTAATGAATATTACTGGCATTGGGTTTAAATTGCTCATATTGGTTAACCACACTGAGAAAGCAGCCATCAGCTAGTCAATCGATACATCCTGTCAACAGATATTGCCTGGACAACAAAAATATTACATTTTGGAATAATGAAAAAAAAAAAAAAAATAGTTTGGTCTGCTATGGGATAAACGATAATGTATGGATATTGAAGTTGGTCCAGGTGGTGCCATCTTTGGGTGGATATTGACGAAATGGGTAGATCCAGATACCAAATAAAGAAAATACATGTACCAAATTCGGAAAGTCTGTCTCATCTCATTGCCCAGAAACTAAAAGCGTGTCTAGAACAAACTAATGGACCAGCAGATAGACGAGTCAAATGTCATAATCCACCTCAAGTCACAGAATAAAGGAATTCCAATATATTCAAGTCACCCTCCAGTGGGGACAATTAATACCAGATTCAAAAAATATGAAAGGTGCTGATTGATATCTCTATTATGATCAAATGACCATGTTAAAGGTGAAATGCAAAGGTAAGGCCACACAAATTCAATTACTTGGTTCTCAGGCCCCGCCGCGTCCCTCCAAAACCCGCCGCATCAAATTTTTTTATCCCATTCGGAGTAAAAAAAAAAATATGGTTCTCGAGCACCGCCCGCCTCACTAAAAAATCGGCCGCTAGAAACGTTTTATCCTGTCCTATTATCATTAAAATATGTGTGAAAATAATTCTTAGTCCGTGGAACAAAGCTTGCGACAAGGAAATCAATTTGATCGAGATCGGAAAAATGAAAAATGCGACAGACTTGTTTGGCACATGGACAAGTAAAGGGAGATAATTTCATCAACTTCCTTCCTTCTGCGCACCACGTGATCTACCGGATGTTGAATGTTGGCATGAAAGATGGCATGATGGAAACGGTCGGGAGTTCTCGATTTTGTCTCCACGATTGGATATCCCTACGTCGATTATATCTAGTCATGTCTGCATTAGTTTCGCTGACAATCGTCCGAAAGGGGACTGCTATATGTCCGTGGACAATATGCCCGGTATTAGATTCAACAACCGTCAAAGAATTTGTGAACTTGGCGTTTGTTGGCGGAGGAGATTTTGACTGTGTGAACGTGCCAGAGGAGTTTAAATCTGAAACATTCGAGCGCGTGGTGTCTGTTAATTCATCAAATACTGGAACATTTCAGAGGATTTTCACATCGGCAAATATAGGGCCTGTGGTCAAAACATATGGCAGATACTTTAGACATACTGCCCGATCTACATCTAGATCATAGGAAATCGGACTCAGGCAAGTAGGTGGTTTCAATTTTAGAATGACCGACGGAATAGTTTCATATCGGGGTAGTATGGAAAACATGAGATACATGCTTCAATCAGAGTTTGGGTGAAAAATTGTTCGTTCAGTTTGAATAAAAATTGAAAGTTTCAGATTTCCTGAAATCAGTAGTCCGGTCTTTCTTGTCAGTTGTCAATGAAGAAACAACAGCATCAGATGTGACCTTCAGTAGAATCTCAGAAAGATTCAGACCATTTCCTCACTGAGTTACTCATAAACATGCATGACATAGGAACCTGTGAAAATACAGATATCTTTTATTTATTTTAGAGATAAATAACATCTTCGAAAAGCACTGCTACATGTACACTAGTTCAACAAGCTGAACCCTGCTGACATTTAATTTTGTGATATTGACAATGCAGGGTTCAGCCGTTGAACCGAAATTTCCTATCGCAAAATTTTCGTCTCCCGACCTGGTTAATAGTGGGTGGATTTGCACTCATAAAAAAACAATAATACCTACCGCTTTGTGCTCGTTTGGATAGAATACATATTTGCCTACTTCCCTGGCCATTTATTTTCTCTGTCCAGCTCCTTTCATTTCCATAAACGACAAAAGAAAAAAATATTATCGCGGACGATCTTCCAAACACGAAAAAAAACCAAAAAAAAAACCTGCCTCCCTCACCACTTTTTGTAAAGTCATGGCCTGAGAACCAATTAATTAACTTTGTGTGGCCTAATAAAAGTAAGAAAAAAGCATTTCCCTCTCCTTTTTATGATGATAATAAATTATACAGCCATCAATGAACGAAATCTGGTGATATGTTTTATTTTTTAAAGAGAAATAAAACATGTATATGATCTGACAGCGGCTTGAAAACAGTGCATCGCTTATCTCCCCTTGATTCGAAGCTCTTCCACCAGAGGTTATGACGTCATAATTGAACCACACTAAAAAAATGGCGGCTAACATGAATGTAGACAGCAACAGCGATGCGGAGGAATTTTCGTACACTTCTTCCTCTTCTGATGAAGAGCAATTGAGAAGAATTCACGGCAATGGTTAGTGCAGGGGTGCCCCTGCCTTACCAATACGAATCTATTGTGAACGAGGAACCAGCAGACAACGATAGGATCAGCGACACTGCAGGGGCCGTGGTCGACATACCGAGAGAATCGGAAATACAGATTGGTAAATTCAGACTTTTTCTTTTATCCCCCGTAGCGAATGATGACCAACCTGATAGTGCGTTTCAGTGAACATGAATGACACAAGCAAGGGCTTCGTGAGCAATAGCCTAGCTTATCTATGTGAGCTATTTCCATACAATGCAATGCAGCTACATCATGTTGTGCAGACTGTGCTGGTTCCACTGCTACGTCACGTATCGCAGCGCCCCCAGGGGGAGGTAATCATGTACGGATCGGAATTTCGTAAATAATATAGCGTTACATTTTTTAGTTTTTAACTTTATTAGGCTTAAGCAAATGTTTTAAAACTGAAAGGAAATTAATATACACATTATTTCTCCAATCTTACTGCAAATATCAAGTGATTTAGACAAACCTTTGCATTTCACCTTTAAAGACCTTGAAGCCTGGTGTATTCAATAGATCAAATGTTTACTGATTACCTTAGTTTTGCCAACTTGCCAGTGTTGTATTTCCGCCATCTTTAGAAGAGTCTCACACTCGTCAGCTGTGAACTTTAATTCTGCTAACATGGGGAAGCCTATCATCTTATACCTGAACAATAAATAGTACGTATTAGAAGAAACTACATACACATTAAGTTGCAATTAAGCCTACAACTGCACTGAAAACTGTCGAGAATATGCGGGTGTCAGGAGATGTACATTTCTGGCTGAGAGAATAGACAGAGAAACTTTACTGAAGAGGAGAGATGAATGAGTTTGATATGTAAAACTAGAACAATGTACATGTTTTATGCACAGTGAAATAATCAGTCAAAGCTATCTTGGCACATCTGGAGGGTAGACCTGGCTTTACAGCTAATCTCAGAGCAGGACATTGACCATGAAGACAATGTACAAGTCTGCATACAAACTTGCTTAAATGTTAGGACACTCGATCTTCTGGTATTAAAGGATGAATTCCCTTTCTGCTCAATTCAAACAAAATTGGTCTAATGAGCCACATTGTCATTTCGCCAGATCTAATCTATTTACAAGACTGGAAGTCAATTATTGAGAGTATATTCACTGACCTTTCCAGAAAGACTTGGAAAGTCAGACGTGTGGGGAAGCCATTCCGCCGTATTCGTGTCGTCTCTAGAACGCCTGTGTAACGTAGCTGCTCTAACACCAGTTCTGGTACGAAGGAATTCGCCAACTTCTCACTGTTTGGTTTGATACATCTGAAATTGAGCCATAATGAAAAATCTTTATTGAGATGCAAAGTTAAACTTGATATGAAGACAGCTAAGACAGTCTTCTATTGCTGTTTCAGCTATCAAAGACCTGGGTCTGGTATTATAATACATGTGTGTACACTTCATCACCTTGCAAAACATGTGCATAATATTAAGCTTTGTGTCTCAGTCTGCCAGTATATTTTCCACAGCCACACTCTTTGATCAGCTGGGTTGTTTTTTAACACCGACATAATCTTTCCAGTCCTAGACAGTGAAGTGGTGTGTGGAAAAACAAAAGATTGGCCAGAGGTCAAAGTTCATTAGCAAGGCAAAACAAAAAGAGAGCAACATCTCTGGTCTTACCTGATAAACTGGGGGTCCGCCTGAAGCAGTTTTTCTGTCAGATCAGCCAAAGAATTCTACAAAATCAAACAGATTTACTGATTCAACATCAGCTACAGGTCAAATGATTGTTTTTACTGGTAATTGCATTCACAGGGAGGGAAGCGATTTGGTTCATATTTCACACTCAAGGTTATTTCACTCATATGGTGACAGCCCGTTCGGCTGGTGGAAGAAGCCAGAATACCCGGAGAGGACCACTGCCTGTCGGCAAGTAACTGGCAAACTTTCACACATGTATGCACCAGCGGGGCTCAAACCCATGTCGGTTCAGTGATGTGAGGCTAGCGGTCAGCAGCGAATGTACTGGAAGAAAGAACTAACTCACCCTAAAATGGAGGCTGGCAGTAGTCTGACTTGGAGGGGGTGCTTCATATCCACCCTTACGGTCCTTCATCCTGAAACATCATATACACACAATACGATTATCAATAGAACTTCATGTATGGAAAGCACCATACTATTAGATCTCAGGCTTAGTATGTCATTTGGTGCTGTGACCTCCTCACATCAAAGTGCATGTATCCACAACCAAACATACCATAGCTCCATCACAATATTGAACAAGTTGGTATCCATAAATAACATACATACATGTAGTATAAAAATTCCAGTTGATTTGATTGCCCATTATTTCAATTTGGAAAATTGTATTTTCCGTGATTGAATTATTTGTGCATTCAAGTTATTACAAATTTCCAAATTTATTCTAGAGAATCTACATATCTGGAGGGAGATTTCACACATCTTGGAAAAGAAAAATCTGAGAAAATTTTATTATCTCAAGACGAAAAGTCTTGCTATCCATGGCATTATAGTAATCCCTCTACTAATTCAATCCCCCTATGAAAATTCAATCACCTCTAATTTTGGGGACAAAATTCAATCAGTGGTTCTAATAATTTTATCACCGTCTAAAATTATGGAAATAATGAAGAAATAATTGATTGTATGCATGATTTTGAACAATATTGTCAACTTTCTGTTCTAATAATTTTGATCGCCCCTAGATTCACCTCCTGTGATTGAATTATCAGAGAGATTACATGTACCATATAGTTCTGGTGCCATCAGCAGACTCACTGCATGGTTAAATCCAGTAGAAAATCATTATCATGGTTAACAGACTAGCGGTACACAAGTAAGCTACATGCAGGCCTGCAAGTGGCTTACAGTGAAAATATAGGAGAAAATATAGGAGGAAATTTGCCAAAATATAGAAGAAATATAGGAATTTTCTTAATAAAATATGGGAAAATATAGGAAATAAGGATGTGTAAGACAGATCACTACTACATTGTATGTTTCAAAATTGGTAGTTTTTTGGTGTTTAATAAAATTATTTTTCACTGAATGCAGTCATAGTTGTGGTGGTTGAGGATACCCGTTCTGCTGCTTAGTTCAAGAAAGAGAAATTTAAATGTTTTCATATTTTCCGAGCGAAGCGAGGCAAAACAATTTTCGGAAACGTATTTTTCCATGACTCATTTCAGAGCATTGGCAAAGGTTTTCATGATGAGGAAAAAAAAGTCAAAATATAGGAGGTTTTGAGTAAAATATAGGAAAATATAGGAATGACTCAAAAATATAGGAAAATAGGAGGAACTTGAAGGCCTGTACATGTATCTTAGATTGTACTGCAAACATGATAGACAAACTATAGCCATTTGTTTCTTTATTTACTTTTGTTTGATTTTTTTACTGGCTTTCCGGGAGAGGCTCTCTTTGGCATACTTGGCCCTATCAGGTGGTTTACACTCCAATATAGCCTGCTTACTCTTCCCTCTACCATTGGCTCTGAGAAACAAAACACAACACGCATGACTAACAGCCATGTGACTAATACAACAACACCCAGTACTATATGTACCAGAAGTCCGAAGTACTAGAAGCATTCCTCAACTCCAGCAGATTCAACGGTAACCATGGTAACATGCGCATATTGTGTTGTAATACCCTCGCTGCTCAACAATTCTTGGACTAAAAAGGGTTCTTATTAAAAATAGTAGCACACATTCTTGAGGAGTAGGAGTGTTTTGTTTTTTTTGCATTGTCACTCATTGCTGACATTTGTTTGACAACTACTCAGTTTCACAGGTTTCACATTGAGGGTGTCAGCAGTGTCAGTGTTGAATCCCTAAACAGACCTCACTATATTTAACGGTATGGACTTCTGGTACATTGTACTTCAAATAGCCTCCACCATGTGATTGTAAACGCAGGCTGTTCCATCATTCAGTACCATATTAACTGTTACACAGCACTGGCATGACTGGGAGAGACAATGTATTTCAAAATACAAATTAGAACTGTGCATAAAAAACATGAGGATATGTGCATAAAGAACGAGGAATTCACGTACCATTGAATTAGTCATAAGAACATACATATGTGCAGGAACAAAATTAATAACATAATAGTATAAACAGAATGTGATAGACAATGGATCCCAGTAACGATATGTACGTTTGTTCATAATTAAAAACAAACATTATGTGACTTGAATGTAGTTGTTATTTGAATAAACTTCTTGAACATTTTAACTGTGGAGGTTTCTTCCCAAGCGGTCAGCCATTGATTACACAGTACCTGACATCAAGGGTGCCTGTATCGCTGAGTTTGGCCGTAAACAGTTCATGGATGATCCAACTGGCGCTCTTCTGTAAGATCTCTATCAAATTGAGGCTGAGTGTGTCACGATTCTTCTCCAGAAACCCCTCCGCCTGGTATACCACCTGATATACAACGTACATGGGAAACAATTGCAGCTGCTAATTTTAAGTCTGTGTGTTGCAGGTTGTGGGGTGGGGGGGATCGGTGAGATGAGTAGGGCAGAAATTGGACAGATCGATGTTACAATGAACAACTGCATACTCTGCACTGAACAGCTCTGTGATTATTGGATGAATAATATATGGACTTATTAACTCAACAAAAAGTACTAAACAATTAAGTCAACCGTATGCAACGAAGTGTAATCAGTCAGAGCAAATTAAGACCAGACTGAGCAAATGAAGACCAGCATATTGTCGCTCCAATAAATAGGTCTGGAAACTTGCAAACCTGTATCAAAGGTCTTGATTGACCTCCAACTTTCAAGATCGAATCATTCATGTTGACCAATCAGAGAAGCTTCACACACATGTCAATGTTTTCTAGGAGAAGGGCCAACATTTGAAAATGCTAGTTGGCAGAGCTCATCTACATTCAGAAAATCCCAAGTCATTTCTCCCAGCACTGACGCGGCACTTTGATTGGCCAATTACGCATGGTCACAGGACATTATCTTTAGAGTGAATTCAAGGATGGATGACATCATTGTAGATCAGGAAACGTCAAGGCTCGATGCAAATTTGTCATGACAGGACAATTGTAAATGACGGACATATCACTGGCATAGCTTAGAACAACAGCTTCTTTTTGAGTTTTCTCACCTGACCAGCATAGTGGACCACACTGAAGGAGAGCTCCCGATGTTTAGATTTCTTATAGTGTGTATTCTTAGAGAGATGCTTGTTTAGTTTCTCCACGAGGGACGTGTCTGTCGACTTGGGGAATCTACATTCCTCATCTAATAAACTGAACATCCCCAATGGCTTCTGTAGGAAAAAGATGAAAGCAAAATCTTTTTTTTTTTTTGGTTGAAATTCTATCCTGTCAAACTTTATGTACATATACACATGAAAATACTGACCGATTTGTACAGAAATCACAAACTATTGATTCTCATGTAGCAGTCAAAGTGTTCTGGTGAGATAAAAATGTATATTTGTGGATGGACAATAGTTTATCCTAATCCATAAATTACAGAATGTATACATCTACAACAGAATTGTTTATGAAAGTGAATAATATGTCATGAAGAACCATCAGGCATAACCATAGAACAAATGTACATTAAGAAAACACACCAAAGTTGCTACGAAAACATAACTGATTATTGCTCACTTATTATTTCTTTATGTTGGAATGTCACTGGTTACTACGATTCCTACTTCAGTATGCGGTTTCGACTACATGTACTTGGCAAAGCCTTTTGCGTGCCACAGCTCTGTCGTTGGTCTCACTGAACTAAACATGCATTGTACATGTTGTAACATACATGTAAATGATACTTTATAGATGGATTCCTGGGCAAATCTGTGTAACATTGTATCAGAAAGGCAGCTTACAACATTGCAGCAAAGACAGCCACCCCTAGACAATATAGCACACAAAAGTAGTAATAATACTATTAGAGACTCCACAACGTACAAGCTAATAGAATAGTCACTTACCTCCAGAAACATGTCGAGCAAGGCTTTGTTGTTAGTGTACTTTATTTTGGGGTGGCGTATTCCCTCATTGAGGTATGAATGGAGCTCCCATGCGAAAACATGCTGGTTGAAGTAAAACTGAAGTTGTTCATTGGCAACATTTATACTGAGCTGCTCAAAACTGTTGATAGGGAAGTTCTCAAAACCTGCCATGTCCAGGATGCCGATATGACGTAATGTTCTTGGATCTACAGACGGCCTGAAAGGAGCACAAAAAAACATTTAATTGGGAAATCCAGCTGACTGAAGGTTTTTCAAACTTTTGTCACAAGCCAATGAAAATATCATATTTCTTTTTGAAAATTTGAATTGACCAATCGAGATTTAGAGAACTGGCCCATACAGATAAAGGTCAGTTCTGTTACTCTCTCATGCTGATATATTCACAAAGTAACATAGTCATGTCTACATGGATAGAAAACTAAAGTGACTCTCAGATAAGTCAGAGCCTTCATTAAATGCTGACTCAAAGCGAGGCATGCCTTGCGTCACTCTCTCAATCGGGACTATTAGTGTGTGAAACTTCTTTAATTAGGTGATTTAGGAGGGGGGCAAAGGATCTGACATAATATATGTAACTGACTGAAGAAAATTTCAATTTTGGGAGAGTAGATTTTGGATCATTAAGATAGGAGTTGGAGAGTGTATGTACCTATCATTATCCTCTGGGGGCTGTAGGAGCAGGTTTACTTGTCGTACTATCCAACTGAAGAGTCGACTGTAGACGGCCTTCGCCAGAGCATCTCTGCCATCATTGGCCTGGTGTAGACTCTTCATACTCACGATTCTCTCCCCTGATGTATACAATACAGGTCAGGTTATAACACACATTAACATAATAATTCAATCAGATCAAGGAATACATGTAGCTGACGATTCTCATGATGTCTTCATGCTAGCATCAGCAATTTCAATTTATTTGTTTATGTCTGCTTTGATCTTGTGTTGATGAGTGACATTGCAAAAGTTATTTCATCTGAACAAGAGACGAAGGAGGACAACAGTCGGTTTGGATGCAACAATGAATGTAGATGCAAAACTTTTCAGAAATATACAGGTCTGAACAGTCTTGCTTATGTGAGAGATTCATCAAAAAGTCTATCGAAGACAGATGTACGACTTCTTTATGGACATTACTTGCATTACTTTAAAATACTGAAACCACAGACCTGTACTTATCCATACATAAAGAGTGACAATACTATCACAGAGAAGATTCCAGGAAAATTGATAACATCCATTTGAGAGGCAGTTAGTGTTAGTGTGTCTGTTGTATTTGAGTCCATACCTCTGACAATGGCTGTGTTACATATGAACACACTGACCAAATCCTCGGGGCTCACACCTAACAAACTGGAGGCTGCAGAGAAATGAGGAGACAAATGTGAATTCATAACGTCAGAAGCAAATCAACTAGAAGTGAGTAACATAAGATTAGAATAGCTAGACGGCAGTACTGGCACTCGTTAAATCGACTGCAACTCTCGACTCTTGCATAGTATCAAAACAGGAAAGACAATATGCGGAGTCAGCACACGGGGAATCATAGGTGAGCATAATTATGTAGATTTCATGCAGCACTCAGTTTTATATCTGCATGAACATGATATCTGCAATTTGTTTACGCATGTGTATCAAATCTTATATTATACCAGGGAGATGATGGTCAATGCATTCTAGCTAGTCTACCTGGTTCTAGACATATAATTTTTTGCTTCTAATGATGTTTTTGCTTCTAATGATATTGTTTCCAAGATGTATGAAGTGCTAAAGCCATAACTATTACATCAATCAGGGCCTGTGCGGACAACGGGTCAATTTATAATATAATAACAAGATCACGAACCTGAGCAAATTTATCCCTAATCATATAAATGTTTTGTAATCACAGTGGTTTAAAGAATCAAAACTTACATCAAAACCTATGAAATCAAATGAACTGAAATTTTGTCAAATTTTGTTTGTGGTGTTTTGCATATCCAGTCAAACCTTTGTTAACATTCTAAAAAGTTGTCTCCAGAAATCCTGCCATTTTAGCTTTAAGAATTCTTCTACTGTAACTGTTCACACTAAGAAATATTGAGAATAACCACGGCATACCAATGTCCACCTCATATTCATTGATGATGTAGACTCCCTCAAAATCATCTTCAGGAACAAAGTCCACATTGGCCACATGTAACACAGCTGAGAGCAGAGCAAATATCATCAAAATGTCCTGTCAGAAAATAAAATATTTGATATTATATGTAGTCATTATCATCTAAAAGTGATAATTTACATTAAACATGGAAAAATGGCACATGACGGGCTTTTGTCTGATTGTATGGAAATTAAGACAAATTCTAGCAACTACCCCCATGTCTGTGACATTTCAAAACAGGTTATGAGCAGCCAAAGCAATTGACATACAAAATGGATACAGACCTGTAGTATATAAAGTCAGAACAATCAATACCCTAATTTGAGTTCTGAGCAATCATTGGTTGCATAGGTTTAGACTAGTGAAGTGTTGCAGCCTACAACAAATGAAGAATTAAGGAAATCAAATACTATTATAGGGCCTGTTGAAATTTTATTGCAATCTGTTCGAATTCCACCATTCATTTTGCTTGAATGCTGACGGGAATCTGATTGAATTTCCAGGATTTCCCTCAGAGTGTGAGCCTTCCTACCAGCAAACATGGCAATACTCTTCACCATGTTCACTGACATGATTGAGGAAGTCCTAATTGTATCGTCTCAAACTTAAAATCCAGATCAGGACATAGAGCTCTGACATGTCTGACATCTCAAAATTGTGAGCAATTAAAGTCAGGCCTTTGGTGCACTGAGTGCAATAAAGTTCAGTAAGATAATTAGACATGAATAGATAACTGTGCTGTATTGAAGGAATATAATACCATAACCATCATACAAACTGTGACATACTTCTGGGTAGAAGCCCACATCTTCCATGATTCTGTACAACTTCAAGTATTCTTCTTTATGATATAGAAATTCACTCTCAGTCGAGTATACATCTCCATTATGTAGGGTTCGTAATATTCTATAATTAGATTAGAAAATGTTACAGTTGCTGAGATAATAATAATAATAATAATAACAACATGAATTGCAGGCAAGCACCTAAAAGGTGCGTGGACCCCTCAGCCTGTTTTTTTTAGTCAAGTAGGATCAGGGCTGCATCTAGAGCCAGTTTAGTTTTGGAAAACATATGGACACCCAAAACTCAAATGAAACAAAAAATGAAAGTGTTGTTGTTGTTCAATTTGAAAGGATTTCTGAAGGAAATACTCCTAGAAAAAGCTTCTGGAAGCCTCAATATCGTACAGAAGGTACAGAACATGTTTGGTGACAAAAATTGAAGCATTAATTATGTTGTACCAGTTAAATGTGTGGACACAAATATGGTTCATGCAAAAGTTTTAGAATAAATCATATGATGTACATGTAGAATAGAATGATTTAATAGCAAAATTTAAGAAAAATGGTGTCCTTCATTCAATGAGAATCATGAATGGACCAGGCTTTCTTGTATCAGGGAACCTTCAAAATTCACAACGAAACATGCAACCAAGGGTTCCCGATGGGCATAGATAACAGTGCAAAAGCTAAGCCATCAATAAATTAAAAAATTTAAAAAAATTAAAAATCATGAAATTATCACAGCCATCTGAAAATCTAATCATTTCATCTGTCAACATTCAGGAAGCTCTCACCAAAATTTGGTCAGGCCCGACTTGATAGATCTGCAGATGTTCAGCGGACAAGAACATGTTGATGGGCATAGATAACAGAAGCTAAGCCATCAATAAATAATAATTTTTTTTTTTAAATCATGACATCATCATAGCCATCTGAAAATCTAATCATTTCATCTGTCAACATTCAGGAAGCTCTCACCAAAGTTTGATCAGGCCCGACTTCATAGATCTGCAGATATTCAGCGGACAAGAACATGTTCATGGGCATAGATACATGTAACAGCGCAAAAGCTACGCCATCAATAAATAATAAAAAAAATAATTAAAAATCATGACATCATCATAGCCATCTGAAAATCTAATCATTTCATCTGTCAACATTCAGGAAGCTCTCACCAAAGTTTGGTCAGGCCCGACTTCATAGATCTGCAGATATTTAGCGGACAAGAAAATGTTGACGGACGGACGCTAGGACGGACGGACGCTAGGACGGACGGACGTACGTACATGGCAATGACAAGACCCCACAGCCCTATGGGCTGAGGGGTAATAAGCTTTATTTAACGAGGGTAAACAAATACATGATCTGACTCAGTCAGCAAAAGCTGATCTTCCCCGAGGCCCTCAGGTAAAAAACACAATTTCAGAATATACAACATGCACACAAGCACTACCATGACTATATACAGAGAATACATACAGAACATCAGCCATCAGTATTCGGGATAATTTGAGCATCAATATAGGAGATGCCCATGGAAGGGAGTGAGTGAGTGAATAGAATTTAACATCGCTTTCAACAATATTTCAGCTATATCACAACGAACCAACTAAGCACCACCCAGCTAAGTTGCATTCCTGCTACTTCAAAGAAGAAATCTTTGAAGCAGCATGGAACAGACACCCTCCATCCACCCTATAAAACACTGAGGACAGCGCACAAGACACAGACAGGACGCAATAAAGACAAGTGATATTACAGTGCTAGGCCTCACATTATCAAGTTCCTGTTGCTTCTCAGCAAAATGCATTGAAGCAACAGGAACCAGTGCCCACCCAACCACCCGTCCACGGAAGGGAAATATCAAGAGATTAGGGTGTCTAGTCTGTCTCGTTTATATAACATAGTCAGATGCAAGTTTGGTGTAAATTTAGGAAGTTTTATCATAACCCATTCACTAATTCATTCCTACATGTAGGTCTATAACCCAGTGGGATGAAAAACTAGGTAAGTTTGGTTGCGAGCTTGCAACCCCAGCTTTAATTAGGGTTCTGATCCATTACCAGATTCATGTGTGATGTTAATATGGCAGGGCTATGGTCTATATAAACTGTGATCATTCCAAGTTGTCAAGAGAGATTGTGCAACGTATAATGAACCTAGTCTGATGTTGTTGTGTACATTTAGTTCAAATTTAACTGGACAGACTATTAATATGTGGCACCTGTCCAACAGACTTAAGCACAGACCTGTAATTGTCTGGTGGCTCCAAAGCAAGTTTTCTCAGTTCTACCGATGTAAGTCCAGCAAACATGGCATAGAACACGTGAAAGTTCTTCTCATCTTTACCCTGTCGCACCACTCGAGATTTCTCTAACAGATACTCGTCAAGCTTAGCTGAAATCAACAGAGAAATTACATGGGATCTACAATATGACTGAACATGATCATGAATAACATGTTGTAGTTTAACTGTCAACTGAGTTACCCTTTGTTTTACAAGAATAAAAATTCTGTCCATGCAATTTTCTATTTGTTTATTTTGTTTGAATTCATATTTTGCATTGCCTGACATGCCTGATGAATCAGTTTGCATTGGAACTACTCGACGTATTTAACAAATGCTTCACAATAATGCCAATGGTGAAGGCCATTCAGTCCAATTATTTGTGGTCCAAATATGATTTATGAATTAAGCATATGGAACCATGCAGTTGCTGCAACACTTACTGTTTTGACGAGTTTCATTACCCAAAGTTTCGAAGATCTACGAACCAAAACAGTTGCCAAGATTTGGATGCCATAGAAACCACAATAAATAAGTTACATGTCTCCTCCATAATCATCATACATGTAATATGATCAAATTACACAAAGATTTGGTTTTGGGTCTCAAGTTCAAAGTGCAGATAATGTACACAATAAGATTGGAGTTACTGCATGAACAAAAAACGTTTTCAACCATTTCTGCATCTGGAACATAGTAACCTTGACCTCTGACCCCAAATGAGCTGGTTTCTTCTTTCCACCATTGTTGAAGAACAACACAGGTTTGGTCAAATCTGCAGCCCCAAACAGGAGTGAGTGAGTGAGTTAGTAGGGTTTAACATCGTTTTCAACCATATCACGATGGTGCCTACATGTGCCAGAACACGAGAGTGCTCACAGTTCCTATTACCCTGGACACTGATCAGCCCAGCCAGTACAGGTATTGACCGAGCTTAATGTTGCTTAACTTCAGTGATCTGACGAGAACCGGTGTGTCTAATGCTATAAGCCGTACCGCCTTCAGCCCCAAACAGAAGATACAGCATGGACATGTACAGGACAAATCTCCAGTACAGGTAATAATGTATACCAGGCCTACACACATTGATACAGGCTTAATCCTCAGTTTGCATTATGTCACGATTGCACAAAACATATCCAGCATACTGGTACCATAAATCTTTTCACCAAAATTTTTGAATTTTGAATGTACTCAAGAAATCGGAGTACATGAGGTTATACTGAATTCTAATTTGTACAGCCTGTAGATTATCATACTAGTAGATTTATATTAATATCATAACCATGGTAGATACAGAATAACATTTCAATATTAAGCTTGTCTTATATAGCAATTCAATTTTACCTCTGTATATAGCACCATCTGGAGTGAAGGATAATTCAATAAATTTTCCGAACCGGCTCGAGTTACGATTCATCACAGTTACAGCGTTGCCAAATGCTTCTAATAGAGGGTTCACCTGTAAAACACAAAATGATGGAGAAACTCTGCTTTGTATATTTGCATAGAATCTGAAAGTGAGCTAGATGTCCAGAAAAATTGCAGATAACATATAAAAGAATAGCACAATAGTGAACACCACCAGTCACAACAGGACTGCTGAAACTAAATAGTTATCAAATCAGTCCTGTATTACATGTAAGTGGCTTCAGGAACCTACCATGTACATGGCATTGCAGTTTTCAACCATGTTTCATGAGATATATGTGACATCAGGGTTTTCATTAGCATTTGAAGTAGCCGTCTGTGTGTTGGTTAATAATAATACTGGACTTAAAAAACAGCATGTGTAATCTCATTGAAACTTGTCAGCTACAGTATTTTGGTACAATTTCAAAATTATAGAGTGTACTTCAGTCATGTCAGTGAGGATAAGAAGATGAGAGATTGTATTCTCCTTCAACATGTTCAATCAGCATCAGTCCTACATCCAGCACCCTTCCTAACTCTCCTTGATGATTTAGACTGAAACATTTCAGCCTCTTTTCCCCGAAAGCAACATTTCACAGAGTTGCTCAATAGCCAATACAAATCAGTACATTGTAGCTTATCATCGAAGTCTTTCAGCATGCTTTGTTAACTGTGGCGACCAAAATACAGCCTGCTGAAGGGTTAGTGGTAATACAGCCTGCTGAAGGGTTAGTGGTAATACAGCCTGCTGAAGGGTTAGTGGTAATACAGCCTGCCGCAGGGTTAGTGCTCCTGTGCTGTATGTATGAACGAGGAGAGGGAGAGAGGTAATAGGACCAACATTGATTGAAGGGTTGTAGACTGACCTGTATGAACAAGGAGAGGGAGAGAGGTAATAGGACCAACATTGATTGAAGGGTTGTAGACTGACCTGTATGAACAAGGAGCGGGAGAGAGGTAATAGGACCAACATTGATTGAAGGGTTGTAGACTGACCTGTATGAACAAGGAGAGGGAGAGAGGTAATAGGACCAACATTGATTGAAGGGTTGTAGACTGACCTGTATGAACAAGGAGAGGGAGAGAGGTAATAGGACCAACATTGATTGAAGGGTTGTAGACTGACCTGTATGAACAAGGAGAGGGAGAGAGGTAATAGGACCAACATTGATTGAAGGGTTGTAGACTGACCTGTATGAACAAGGAGAGGGAGAGAGGTAATAGGACCAACATTGATTGAAGGGTTGTAGACTGACCTGTATGAACAAGGAGAGGGAGAGAGGTAATAGGACCAACATTGATTGAAGGGTTGTAGACTGACCTGTATGAACAAGGAGAGGGAGAGAGGTAATAGGACCAACATTGATTGAAGGGTTGTAGACTGACCTGTATGAACAAGGAGAGGGAGAGAGGTAATAGGACCAACATTGATTGAAGGGTTGTAGACTGACCTGTATGAACAAGGAGAGGGAGAGAGGTAATAGGACCAACATTGATTGAAGGGTTGTAGACTGACCTGTATGAACAAGGAGAGGGAGAGAGGTAATAGGACCAACATTGATTGAAGGAGAGTAGACTGACCTGTATGAACAAGGAGAGGGAGAGAGGTAATAGGACCAACATTGATTGAAGGGTTGTAGACTGACCTGTATGAACAAGGAGAGGGAGAGAGGTAATAGGACCAACATTGATTGAAGGGTTGTAGACTGACCTGTATGAACAAGGAGAGGGAGAGAGGTAATAGGACCAACATTGATTGAAGGGTTGTAGACTGACCTGTATGAACAAGGAGAGGGAGAGAGGTAATAGGACCAACATTGATTGAAGGGTTGTAGACTGACCTGTATGAACAAGGAGAGGGAGAGAGGTAATAGGACCAACATTGATTGAAGGAGAGTAGACTGACCTGTATGAACAAGGAGAGGGAGAGAGGTAATAGGACCAACATTGATTGAAGGGTTGTAGACTGACCTGTATGAACAAGGAGAGGGAGAGAGGTAATAGGACCAACATTGATTGAAGGGTTGTAGACTGACCTGTATGAACAAGGAGAGGGAGAGAGGTAATAGGACCAACATTGATTGAAGGGTTGTAGACTGACCTGTATGAACAAGGAGAGGGAGAGAGGTAATAGGACCAACATTGATTGAAGGGTTGTAGACTGACCTGTATGAACAAGGAGAGGGAGAGAGGTAATAGGACCAACATTGATTGAAGGGTTGTAGACTGACCTGTATGAACAAGGAGAGGGAGAGAGGTAATAGGACCAACATTGATTGAAGGGTTGTAGACTGACCTGTATGAACAAGGAGAGGGAGAGAGGTAATAGGACCAACATTGATTGAAGGGTTGTAGACTGACCTGTATGAACAAGGAGAGGGAGAGAGGTAATAGGACTAACATTGATTGAAGGATTGTATACTGACCTGTATGAACAAGGAGAGGGAGAGAGGTAATAGGACCAACATTGATTGAAGGGTTGTAGACTGACCTGTATGAACAAGGAGAGGGAGAGAGGTAATACAGGCCTTGCATTCTAGAAATAAGACGGGGCTGATCAATAGGCCCCGTCTTGCAGGGTGACGGGGCTGATTTTTGGCCATCGGGGCTGATTTCAAATTTCACCACATGACAATGTATTATTGGTCATATATCAATCAAACCTTTGTTTGGAAATAAATTTTATTTTGATGTCCAGTAGCCTACTCCTGTCCCATATACAATGCTCTACAAATTATTCTTGATTGTACAACATTCCCACCCACTTTAACATATTCTCCCAGGACATATCCCCCCCCCCTTCACCCTCATAACATATACATGTATTCCCCCATATTTTCATATATTCAAAAGATCTTATAAGTACCGGTATCACCAAAAAAACAGAGGAATAAAAGAAAAACCCTCCATGTTGGTATTTTTATCTTTACTGGATCCAGCAAATCTTAATATTTCAACGACTTCTGCTGAAACCAGTTATTGTAGCCTACTGATATTGTAGAAATAAGAATTGCCAATAATGTGTTTTGACTGCTGTTTTCAATACCACTAAAACGAGTATCGTTTTAATTTATTAACTTGATATGCAAAACAATATATTCCAAGGATTTCCCCTCAGGAATGATAAAATTTCCCTGTAAAATTTCAAGGATTTTTAGTGAAAAATACAAAATTCCATGTGGAATTTCCAGTGCCTTCCATAGGGGGAGTGCACATATTTTCTGGAAAAGCCAGAAAAAAATTTGACGATTGGGGTTTTGTCCGCTGGTGTTTTGTCCGTTGGTGTTTTGTCCACTGGGGTTTTGTCCGTATCCCATAAAATGAAATGGGAAATTAATTTGAACATCATGGAGATCTGTACCAGCGCCTATCTAATTCGAGTAATTTGAGAAACGAGACTGGATCGTACAACGATTTGAACACGCCATTTCTGAAAAAAACGAAGAATTATTACTTGCTTGAATCTTGGGGGTTCATTGCAATGCATTCATAATAAAACAGTCGAGAAATTTTGGATTTTTTAGCGGAGAAATGGTACCGGTCGGTTAGACTTTGACGGCGACTTGGACTGTGTCGTCGCCGATTTGGCCTCTGTTAATTAATCTTTAGCTTCTCATGACCCGCCCGCATGTTTTTTGTCGTAACAATAATTACGCATTGTTTTAATTATTTGGCATTTTTGCTGCAAAAAAAAAAATCTGCAGAACAAGGCAGCGCGAAATAACGCCTGCCTACGTGCCGCCGGCAAGTGATTTTTTCCGTCGACAAGTTGCAAAAAATCTACCTGTCGCATGCGGCAAGTAGGATTTCACCTAACAAAAACGATAAAATGCGATCAATTTTCGTAAATACCTTTTAGAAGTCTAGATCTATCTGAAGGAACGGACAATCCAAGAAATAATCCATTGAAACTTTATTTCAAGTCGATCTTTGGCCATTGTTGTTCGTGTTCGCTGTCAACATTTCCCGCGTTAAGTGTACTTCCGGTTGTGCGCCAAACCTTGCGCGGTAGTCCGGTGCATGCAAAAGTCGGACCTATTATCAAAACGGAATTGGACTATCTGTTTTTTTCCAGTTCATACCGATGGTAAATAATATTGTTGGCTTCTTTTTTTGGGCTTCTATTCACAAGCTGACGTTTTTCTATGCAGACATTTAAGTTAATTGATAATTCCAACGGGACTCTGGTGGCTTGATTCTAATTTATTGGAAGCAGCAATTTACAAGGGGAGAGCTATTATAAGTAAATATAGTTGGGATCTGGTTAACTCCCCTCAAATTTTCATTCTTTAAAAAGGGTGTTACTTGGATCTAAATTCTATGATATAATGTCACAGGTGCCATTTAAATTTCACATGATTTAGTCAGCAACAAAGCTTTTTGCAGTTCTAATTGCAGAAATTAGGGGAAATAGTTCTCTTTGACATATCAAAGTTGATATCAACTTTCCATTGGTGCTCGAACTTTACCACATACATAACTTCTTTTTTTATTGCAATATCTGAATGCAGCCAAATAATTAATAATTACAGCATTCAGCATCATCATAATTTCCTCCCAAGGTCATGAGAAGCTAAAGATTAATTAACAGAGGCCTTTCGCTGAAAACGAAACCACTTGCAAATTACCGTGTCCACGAAACACTGCTTCAACAAACGCCATTTCAAGCCATAACATCAGTTGATTTCTTTCGAAGTTGATGGAGAATATGTTTAAAATTGTCCTGATAAACATGATCAGGTCGACTGAACCGTAATCACGTTGCTGATTTCTCGATTCCCGACCTAGAAGTAGGTGCTTTATTTGCTGAAAAGATCGTCAACCGGCCGCCATGCCATGCTGCTCTAGTCACGTCACACTTTACGGTATGCTGACAGTAGTCGCGCCGCTTTATGGTTGTTGTTGTTGTAAAACGCAGCCTTCGTAGTGATTTCGTTGGAATTTGCTGATAAAATTATTAGACTAGCACGATTTATTTAGACTCGGTCGGGTATTTAAACCGGAAAATAGACATATTTTCTTTCTTGGCCCAAGCACAAGTCGTCAAAACAGAAGACACAGTACTAGGATTAGATTTATTCCATGAAGATATGGGAATATACTCACTGGACTGATTTGACGGGGCCGATGAATAATCCCCGTGAAAAGTGCTCACGGGGTCGATCACGGGGCCGGGGCCGATCGGCCCCGTCAAAATGCAAGGCCTGGTAATAGGACCAACATTGATTGAAGGGTTGTAGACTGACCTGTATGAACAAGGAGAGGGAGAGAGGTAATAGGACCAACATTGATTGAAGGAGAGTAGACCGACCTGTATGAACAAGGAGAGGGAGAGAGGTGATAGGACCAACATTGATTGAAGGAGAGTAGACTGACCTGTATGAACAAGGAGAGGGAGAGAGGTGATAGGACCAACATTGATTGAAGGGTTGTAGACTGACCTGTATGAACAAGGAGAGGGAGAGAGGTGATAGGACCAACATTGATTGAAGGAGAGTAGACTGACCTGTATGAACAAGGAGAGGGAGAGAGGTAATAGGACCAACATTGATTGAAGGGTTGTAGACTGACCTGTATGAACAAGGAGAGGGAGAGAGGTAATAGGACCAACATTGATTGAAGGGTTGTAGACTGACCTGTATGAACAAGGAGAGGGAGAGAGGTAATAGGACCAACATTGATTGAAGGGTTGTAGACTGACCTGTATGAACAAGGAGAGGGAGAGAGGTGATAGGACCAACATTGATTGAAGGAGAGTAGACTGACCTGTATGAACAAGGAGAGGGAGAGAGGTAATAGGACCAACATTGATTGAAGGAGAGTAGACTGACCTGTATGAACAAGGAGAGGGAGAGAGGTAATAGGACCAACATTGATTGAAGGGTTGTAGACTGACCTGTATGAACAAGGAGAGGGAGAGAGGTAATAGGACCAACATTGATTGAAGGGTTGTAGACTGACCTGTATGAACAAGGAGAGGGAGAGAGGTAATAGGACCAACATTGATTGAAGGGTTGTAGACTGACCTGTATGAACAAGGAGAGGGAGAGAGGTAATAGGACCAACATTGATTGAAGGGTTGTAGACTGACCTGTATGAACAAGGAGAGGGAGAGAGGTAATAGGACCAACATTGATTGAAGGGTTGTAGACTGACCTGTATGAACAAGGAGAGGGAGAGAGGTAATAGGACCAACATTGATTGAAGGGTTGTAGACTGACCTGTATGAACAAGGAGAGGGAGAGAGGTAATAGGACCAACATTGATTGAAGGGGAGTAGACTGACCTGTATGAACAAGGAGAGGGAGAGAGGTAATAGGACCAACATTGATTGAAGGGTTGTAGACTGACCTGTATGAACAAGGAGAGGGAGAGAGGTAATAGGACCAACATTGATTGAAGGAGAGTAGACTGACCTGTATGAACAAGGAGAGGGAGAGAGGTAATAGGACCAACATTGATTGAAGGGTTGTAGACTGACCTGTATGAACAAGGAGAGGGAGAGAGGTAATAGGACCAACATTGATTGAAGGGTTGTAGACTGACCTGTATGAACAAGGAGAGGGAGAGAGGTAATAGGACCAACATTGATTGAAGGGTTGTAGACTGACCTGTATGAACAAGGAGAGGGAGAGAGGTAATAGGACCAACATTGATTGAAGGGTTGTAGACTGACCTGTATGAACAAGGAGAGGGAGAGAGGTAATAGGACCAACATTGATTGAAGGGTTGTAGACTGACCTGTATGAACAAGGAGAGGGAGAGAGGTAATAGGACCAACATTGATTGAAGGGTTGTAGACTGACCTGTATGAACAAGGAGAGGGAGAGAGGTAATAGGACCAACATTGATTGAAGGGTTGTAGACTGACCTGTATGAACAAGGAGAGGGAGAGAGGTAATAGGACCAACATTGATTGAAGGAGAGTAGACTGACCTGTATGAACAAGGAGAGGGAGAGAGGTAATAGGACCAACATTGATTGAAGGGTTGTAGACTGACCTGTATGAACAAGGAGAGGGAGAGAGGTAATAGGACCAACATTGATTGAAGGGTTGTAGACTGACCTGTATGAACAAGGAGAGGGAGAGAGGTAATAGGACCAACATTGATTGAAGGGTTGTAGACTGACCTGTATGAACAAGGAGAGGGAGAGAGGTAATAGGACCAACATTGATTGAAGGGTTGTAGACTGACCTGTATGAACAAGGAGAGGGAGAGAGGTAATAGGACCAACATTGATTGAAGGGTTGTAGACTGACCTGTATGAACAAGGAGAGGGAGAGAGGTAATAGGACCAACATTGATTGAAGGGTTGTAGACTGACCTGTATGAACAAGGAGAGGGAGAGAGGTAATAGGACCAACATTGATTGAAGGGTTGTAGACTGACCTGTATGAACAAGGAGAGGGAGAGAGGTAATAGGACCAACATTGATTGAAGGGTTGTAGACTGACCTGTATGAACAAGGAGAGGGAGAGAGGTAATAGGACCAACATTGATTGAAGGGTTGTAGACTGACCTGTATGAACAAGGAGAGGGAGAGAGGTAATAGGACCAACATTGATTGAAGGAGAGTAGACTGACCTGTATGAACAAGGAGAGGGAGAGAGGTAATAGGACCAACATTGATTGAAGGAGAGTAGACTGACCTGTATGAACAAGGAGAGGGAGAGAGGTAATAGGACCAACATTGATTGAAGGGTTGTAGACTGACCTGTATGAACAAGGAGAGGGAGAGAGGTAATAGGACCAACATTGATTGAAGGGTTGTAGACTGACCTGTATGAACAAGGAGAGGGAGAGAGGTAATAGGACCAACATTGATTGAAGGGTTGTAGACTGACCTGTATGAACAAGGAGAGGGAGAGAGGTAATAGGACCAACATTGATTGAAGGGTTGTAGACTGACCTGTATGAACAAGGAGAGGGAGAGAGGTAATAGGACCAACATTGATTGAAGGGTTGTGGACTGACCTGTATGAACAAGGAGAGGGAGAGAGGTAATAGGACCAACACTGATTGAAGGAGAGTAGACTGACCTGTATGAACAAGGAGAGGGAGAGAGGTAATAGGACCAACATTGATTGAAGGGTTGTAGACTGACCTGTATGAACAAGGAGAGGGAGAGAGGTAATAGGACCAACACTGATTGAAGGGTTGTAGACTGACCTGTATGAACAAGGAGAGGGAGAGAGGTAATAGGACCAACATTGATTGAAGGGTTGTAGACTGACCTGTATGAACAAGGAGAGGGAGAGAGGTAATAGGACCAACATTGATTGAAGGGTTGTAGACTGACCTGTATGAACAAGGAGAGGGAGAGAGGCAATAGGACCAACATTGATTGAAGGGTTGTAGACTGACCTGTATGAACAAGGAGAGGGAGAGAGGTAATAGGACCAACATTGATTGAAGGGTTGTAGACTGACCTGTATGAACAAGGAGAGGGAGAGAGGTAATAGGACCAACACTGATTGAAGGAGAGTAGACTGACCTGTATGAACAAGGAGAGGGAGAGAGGTAATAGGACCAACATTGATTGAAGGAGAGTAGACTGAACTGTATGAACAAGAAGAGGGAGAGAGGTAATAGGACCAACACTGATTGAAGGGTTGTAGACTGACCTGTATGAACAAGGAGAGGGAGAGAGGTAATAGGACCAACATTGATTGAAGGGTTGTAGACTGACCTGTATGAACAAGGAGAGGGAGAGAGGTAATAGGACCAACACTGATTGAAGGGTTGTAGACTGACCTGTATGAACAAGGAGAGGGAGAGAGGTAATAGGACCAACATTGATTGAAGGAGAGTAGACTGAACTGTATGAACAAGGAGAGGGAGAGAGGTAATAGGACCAACACTGATTGAAGGGTTGTAGACTGACCTGTATGAACAAGGAGAGGGAGAGAGGTAATAGGACCAACATTGATTGAAGGGTTGTAGACTGACCTGTATGAACAAGGAGAGGGAGAGAGGTAATAGGACCAACATTGATTGAAGGGTTGTAGACTGACCTGTATGAACAAGGAGAGGGAGAGAGGTAATAGGACCAACACTGATTGAAGGGTTGTAGACTGACCTGTATGAACAAGGAGAGGGAGAGAGGTAATAGGACCAACATTGATTGAAGGAGAGTAGACTGACCTGTATGAACAAGGAGAGGGAGAGAGGTAATAGGACCAACACTGATTGAAGGGTTGTAGACTGACCTGTATGAACAAGGAGAGGGAGAGAGGTAATAGGACCAACATTGATTGAAGGGTTGTAGACTGACCTGTATGAACAAGGAGAGGGAGAGAGGCAATAGGACCAACATTGATTGAAGGGTTGTAGACTGGACCTGTGCTGAACAAGGGAGAGGGAGAGGTAATAGGACCAACATTGATTGGAAGGAGAGAGAGAGACTGACCTGTATGAACAAGGAGCAGGAGAGAGGTGATAGGACCAACATTGATTGGAAGGAGAGTAGACTGACCTGTATGAACAAGGAGAGGGAGAGAGGTAATAGGACCAACATTGACGGAAGGGTTGTGGTAGACTGACCTGTATGAACAAGGAGGGAGAGAGGTAATAGGACCAACATTGGATTAAAGGGTTGTAGACTGACCTGTATGAACAAGGAGAGGGTAGAGGTAATAGGACCTAACATTGATTGAAGGGTTGTAGACTGACCTGTATGAACAAGGGGAGAGGGAGAGAGGTAATAGGACCAACATTGATTGAAGGAGAGTAGACTGACCTGTATGAACAAGGAGAGGGAGAGAGGTGATAGGACCAACATTGATTGAAGGGTTGTAGACTGACCTGTATGAACAAGGAGAGGGAGAGAGGTGATAGGACCAACATTGATTGAAGGAGAGTAGACTGACCTGTATGAACAAGGAGAGGGAGAGAGGTAATAGGACCAACATTGATTGAAGGGTTGTAGACTGACCTGTATGAACAAGGAGAGGGAGAGAGGTAATAGGACCAACATTGATTGAAGGAGAGTAGACTGACCTGTATGAACAAGGAGAGGGAGAGAGGTAATAGGACCAACACTGATTGAAGGGTTGTAGACTGACCTGTATGAACAAGGAGAGGGAGAGAGGTAATAGACCAACATTGATTGAAGGGTTGTAGACTGACCTGTATGAACAAGGAGAGGGAGAGAGGTAATAGACCAACATTGATTGAAGGGTTGTAGACTGACCTGTATGAACAAGGAGAGGGAGAGAGGTAATAGGACCAACATTGATTGAAGGGTTGTAGACTGACCTGTATGAACAAGGAGAGGGAGAGAGGTAATAGGACCAACATTGATTGAAGGGTTGTAGACTGACCTGTACATGTATGAACAAGGAGAGGGAGAGAGGTAATAGGACCAACATTGATTGAAGGGTTGTAGACTGACCTGTATGAACAAGGAGAGGGAGAGAGGTAATAGGACCAACATTGATTGAAGGAGAGTAGACTGACCTGTATGAACAAGGAGAGGGAGAGAGGTAATAGGACCAACATTGATTGAAGGGTTGTAGACTGACCTGTATGAACAAGGAGAGGGAGAGAGGTAATAGGACCAACATTGATTGAAGGGTTGTAGACTGACCTGTATGAACAAGGAGAGGGAGAGAGGTAATAGGACCAACATTGATTGAAGGGTTGTAGACTGACCTGTATGAACAAGGAGAGGGAGAGAGGTAATAGGACCAACATTGATTGAAGGGTTGTAGACTGACCTGTATGAACAAGGAGAGGGAGAGAGGTAATAGGACCAACATTGATTGAAGGGTTGTAGACTGACCTGTATGAACAAGGAGAGGGAGAGAGGAATAGGACCAACATTGATTGAAGGGTTGTAGACTGACCTGTACATGTATGAACAAGGAGAGGGAGAGAGGTAATAGGACCAACATTGATTGAAGGGTTGTAGACTGACCTGTATGAACAAGGAGAGGGAGAGGTGATAGGACCAACATTGATTGAAGGGTTGTAGACTGACCTGTATGAACAAGGAGAGGGAGAGAGGTAATAGGACCAACATTGATTGAAGGGTTGTAGACTGACCTGTATGAACAAGGAGAGGGAGAGAGGTGATAGGACCAACATTGATTGAAGGAGAGTAGACTGACCTGTATGAACAAGGAGAGGGAGAGAGGTAATAGGACCAACATTGATTGAAGGGTTGTAGACTGACCTGTATGAACAAGGAGAGGGAGAGAGGTAATAGGACCAACATTGATTGAAGGGTTGTAGACTGACCTGTATGAACAAGGAGAGGGAGAGAGGTAATAGGACCAACATTGATTGAAGGAGAGTAGACTGACCTGTATGAACAAGGAGAGGGAGAGAGGTGATAGGACCAACATTGATTGAAGGAGAGTAGACTGACCTGTATGAACAAGGAGAGGGAGAGAGGTAATAGGACCAACATTGATTGAAGG
>JAVTVY010025812.1:0-10798 GCA_036873755.1 Hanleya hanleyi
TCCACCTCTGATCCCCTTGCTATGTGTAAGTGTAGTGCCCCACTGATCTGGTTCTAATCCCCCATCCGTATGATCAAAACTCCAAACTTATCAGTTTTATAGCTCGACTGACAAAATTGTCGGTCAACAAAGGAAATATCTGGCAGCGCTCATGATTGTTGGACAGGACCGGGCTGTCACAAGCCGGAAGTTACACACAGAAACATTTGTTAACATATATGGTATTGCTCTTGCACAAGTAGCTTGTTTACCAGTCAGATGCAAGATAAAGTGGTTTTAGATATTCTTTTTGGAACATACTAGTATGAGCAACATTCCATAAAAATGGAGGAAGACGGGTACCCCCTGTTCGTAGTCAGGTGCTCAGGATAATTACCATTTAACAGGTGTCCCTAGCTGTTTGTAGTCAGGTGGTCAGGAATATTACCCTTGACCAGGTGTTCCTGTTTGCAGTCAGATGGTCAGGATAAATACCCGTTATTAAGCAACTGGCTTGTCACCTAACCATACCAAGGAGGTCTTAGCTTAATATTCATCAGAAGAGTTAAACAGAATTTGATGATCAGACAAGTACATATGGTAGTTACTGGATGATCTCATCATTGAAGGAAACAAAATTTTCAACCAGGGTCGTAGAATTCAACATTATACAGCGAAGTTTGCCATGAAGAGATGCATATAGTCACTCTTTTGAGACGGGTTTACCAGCTGAAAGCTGAAAGATTGAATTGTCAGTCTGGTAACCACCAACAAACAATCCTCTGTGAGGCCTCTGGTACCACCAAATTCTTGGCGACTCTTACAGGCTCTCGTTGCATCAGTAGAAATCACTATAACGGAGAATAACTCATTTGTTTAATTGTTCATGAGGTGACCACATCAACCAACATTAAAATTTCGAAACGCAATTGTCCTGGTGTGCAATCATGAGTCCTGCGTCATTTTTGGATGGATGCCCAGAATTGCGAGACCACACATCGCCTATTACTGACCCAGGCGCTATTCGGTTCATGGATCGAAGAGGAGGGTTGATACCATAGCTCTGTTAACTTGAAATCGTGCATGTGAGATGTAAGCGACGCCAGACCTATTAGACCTGATGCCACCACACATTGACTAATGTGTGAATATTGTAGAAGATTGCAAAAGCGCTTCAAGGTTTGCCCAAATAGCAGCCTGAAATTAGGTGTCGTGAGTGATAGATGAAAGGAGGGGTCTAATTTTGAATTTCTGGGGCAAGAGGCCTTATATGTTTCAATAAATCTGCATACAAGCCGTTACCGGTATGTTTACGATCAAAGAAATTGCATGTTGTTTGAGATAAGAGAAATGTTTCATATAGAACTAAATCAATGATTAACCAAATTTCTGAAGACATCTCATGGCCACCATTTCAAATCCATGTGTGAACCGTTACACCTAGAATTATGTGAAGTTCACTGCAATGCAAATAAGGGATAAGTTCCTAATGGAGGAAGAGTCACACCAGAAGCTGTCCCCTCTCCCACCAGGCCTGGTAGGTTTAATGTCAGCAGCTAGAGGCTGTCCTAGCTAATAGAGGACAAGAACAGATTTCCGACCCTGTTAGCACAGATACACGATCAGATGAAACCGGCTTTCACTTCGGTAGTGTCACTTCAGTGGCCATAAAGATGTCGTATAATGCCTTGCTGTCAGATGTGCATACACGTAGTAAGCGATACCGAAACTACATATATTACATATGGCTGCCACTTTGAATTTCTCACGATTCCAATCTGATGGATAAGGATCCACAATGGCCCAAGTGTGTTCAGATATAAATGAAGCTCGCCTTGTTTAACAGTTAGAAATCGCCTTCTTAAACAGTTACAATTAGTAGTTATATGTATGGGCAACTTTGACTACTTCAGAGTAAGTTTGGATGAAATTTACGGGGCGCCATATTGAATTTTCCCATGATCATTTGTACCAGTGAGTATGCAGATATTTTCAAAATGAGCCCACTTGAATAAACTACCAAGTGTTAAAGATTGAGCCAGCTTCAATCTTTATTTACTAAGGTTTCACGAAAAGTTTGATCAAATATCCTGATTTGAACGCACGTGACCTATTTGGCCTAAAAATGACCTTTAAGGTCAAAAGCGAGAATGTCATCCGGTCACATCTCAATCCCCACAACAGGTAGAGTTGATTAAGCGTGGATGATTGCTTTTAACACGCGATGCCATCAAAAGTGTTTTTTCATCTCTTGGCTGGCCTACTATAAAGTGTTTTGAGAGACGTAAGTCAGTTTATTTCAAATTTACCGTACATTTAACACAGCCGTGCAGGTGATCCGGATATAGGTCAACCCTAAAATACCCGGCTGTTCCCCCACCATCAATGCCCGGCTGTAAGTCCCTCTACATGTACAAGGATGTAAACAAGTCCCTATCATTCAATATGACCCCGAACTATCACGTGACCTCCCCGTGATGGAAAAAAACAGAACCAGTACATCCCATACAGTCATACCCAGGTCACGCCCGATTCACGCAGATCGGAAGTGACGTCATACACCTGTGCAATCCCCGTGATGGAAAAACCCCAGAACCAAGTCAGTACATGCATTCCATACAGTCAGACGAGGTCAAAATACTCGCTTCTGATTGGCTGTCCAAGGTCACGATATGCAATTTTTTTAGGTCAATGGGACCTTTAATGCACGCTCTGTATACTACTAGTATGCCTATAACTCCACACCGAAAAGAAGGATAAAGATCTGCCCTGATCTGATGATTGGTTTGGTTAGAGGAACTTCCTCTATGTGTTTAGCACAGTTACCTGCCTGTTGGATATTGGATGGTAGATGTCTACGTATATTTTCAATACATTCTGAAAACTAATAAAAATAAAGAAATAAATGAATTTTTTTTTACATATTTCCTAAATGTTTTTCTCTCTCATCTTGACTCAAACAAGGTAATTCCCTTTGATGTCAACATTTTTACTATGTCATAGAGGTCAAGTTATGGTAGAAAATTAAAAGTGTGGTAACTCGGCTTGACAGGAAAGAGAATGACTTTATTTGAGTCCGGTTGGAAGAGAAAAACATTTAGAAAAATATGAAAAAAAATTATTTGAAAAAAAAATGAATTAATTTTCATAATTTATTGAAAATATAAGTAGACATCTACCATCCAATATCCCACAGGCCAGGCAACTTTTGTGTTTAGGCCCATATCCAGAGCTTTATTTGGCAACTAACCTAGCCATTTTATACTCTAGAGCACGAGTCTCATTTCACCAGTTCTCCAAGCTGTTTATTGACACGGCACTACAAACTCCACACGCGATCGAACCATTATCTCAAAAATAGTCATGGCTCGTCTATCAAATCCGTGCCATGACGAATATCTTATTTCTCCTACGCAATAACACATTCAACAGATATATTTGAAATGTCATGCGGTGCTATTTCCTCCTGTCAAGCGCAAGAAATTTACATATCTTACGGATAGCGATTACGAAACGGTTGATTCGGAAACATTCCGGAGCGCGGCATTCGTGACCTCATGACCTCTCCGAATATGCCCATATTTGAGCGGATTATAGGCACGAGGTAATGTGTTTTATATTTCATCCCCTCTGCTTGTCTTTAATTCACATGTTTCGTATTCGTCGCTGTTTTGACTCGGGAGGGCGCCCCCATGTGGTTTACCTAAGGGACTTCAAGGAGTTTTTCCTCCAGCTTTCTCCGTATGAATCCGGCTTTCGTCGAAATATAACGAGATCACACGAAGATTGCGCATCGCCCCAAAATGCCATCCGTTCATTGGTTGTTTTAAACTGACAGTTCCAGTTATAATTGTACAGCCCTAATCTGCCTGCAGGGCCTGGTAAACGAAAGTACGGACCTGCATTGTGAAGGATGGATCGAACGTGTCCGAAAACATATAACCAGATGAGTCATTCTACCATTACGGTATATTTTTTTTTTTACCTTTTCAGTGTTTGTAGTTACCTAAATATCAGAAGAACATCATAAGATTGTCGGGACACTACGTTATACGGACATTTTAGAGACCAGCTCGTAGTTCCCAACAGTGGTAAAATTTAAGATTCACGGCAATAGGTTGTATTTCTGTCATGTTTGTTACAAATATGAAGAAAGACGAATTTTCTCACTGTTGCGATACGAAACGGTTCTATCTGCTCACATTGTATGTAAATCCAATGTCTGATATACACCAGACCGACATTAAATCAAGCTAATGGGGTTATTTAAGAAACAAGTTGTCTGACTGTAGTGTGAAAGACTGAAGTCGGACATAATCAACTGTCTTTGAGTTCTCATTGAAAATTGAAGTCTCTGAATTCGAAAAACGTAGTAACATAGTTGACAATAAGGTAACGGTGTTGACGAACAGTAACGTTGGTGACAAAAATGCTGTCAACTCCGTTACCAAAATGTCAACTACGTTACCAAATAGTAGCGTAGTTGACGGTAACGTAGTTGACATTTTTTGTCATCGGAGGGCAATAATGTCCAGTTGTTTCCATGTCGAGATCGCCCGAAGTGTGTCTTATTGGGTACCAATCTCAGTAAACTCCGATATAATATCACAGAATATTATATCTGAATTCAGCCCTATATAAATCCCGTGCGAATTGAAACTGCTATTGTTAGCCAATCAGATGGATAGCTGGTTGCAACTATTCCAAAATCACGTCCACAGTAATTACACACGGTAGCTCGTGGTCTAATATATAAACATTATCCCGAAACAGTTTCCAAATATGGCATCATTTCCCGGCAGGGTCCGTAAACATCAAAGAGTTTACTCCCGCCGAAAAGTCTGGCTTTGTTAGGGGTAGAAAATATCAAAAGATTGTGCCGTGCAAAGATGTTAATCTCCTTGAAGTAAACGTCAAATCATTGTCAGAGCGAAAAGGTTGAAATGGTCGTGATTGGCTGATTATGGGATCTCGTAGAATATCGGCGAACATTTTGCACGAAGTTTTCATAGCGTTACGTCTAGATGGTATTCCCCTGATTTACCATCTTGGTTTACCTAGATTGATTGGGTACCTTCAGTCAACCAAGGAATATATTCAGCACAGTTCGCTGATTTATGGCTATAACACGGTAACGGTGTTGACATGTTGTAAAGATACGGCTCTTTGGAGATGAACATTATTGAACATTTTCCTGATTTAAATTCTGCTTGTGTTAATTCATTTCACAAGCCAATGATCGTTTCTTTACTTATTTCCCCAGAGGTATATGTTCCAAATGGTTAATACTTGTCAACATATATCCATTTATATGCCATGGTAACAGTGTTGACATTTACCTTGGGTACAGAGGGAAAATACGTAAAAAAAAAAATATTTTTCCCTATTTACGGTTAAGAAAGACTATGAATAACTGACTTTTTGATTCATGATTTAGGCTCTCTCACATACTCTCACGTGAAATAACCCAAATTAATAGATTATAATCCATGGGTAGACAGCACAAAAAAAGTTATTAAAATGTATCGTTTTTATCATAATTTTGAATGTACAAAGAAATGATGTATGAAGCAAATATCCCGTGAGGTTATTTTCTCAGCTCATGCAATTAACTGATCACCCGATGATCAGTTAATTGATAGGATTGAATGAAATTTAGCAACCTTCAAACAGGGTTATCTCCCCTTCTGGCAGTCGATCAACCGGCAGAAGGGGAGATAACCCTGTTTGAAGGTTGGGAATTTAGGTCATCCGTCTCCATTCCGAGCTCAAATTCTGAACAGCAATCACATAACTGCAACTGCAACTTATTTTTTAAAAAACTATACATGAACTTTGTAGGCTTGTATATTGGCCTGGCAACAATTTGAGTTCACCGTACAAAGAGCTTAATGTCTGCATTCCACATGAACCAAATATGCCACACCTTTTTACCAGAAGGAGCAGTCAGGAAGACCATGGAACTGGAAAGAAATGGGAGGCTTGCACAATATGTCCAGAAGATTAATTGAAAGCGCTAGTTCTGTCAGTTGATTGGCTAACTGGACCGAAATCGACAAACAAATTAGGTTCTAATACTGCCCAATCTAATTAAAATTAAATCCTATCTGCTCCCCCATTAGGACATGTCGCTTGCAGGATCTAATCGGTTTGCAGTAACGCGAGTGTCAACTAATCCCGAGAGCCCTTCATAGTGCTTTGAAGGGAACATACATTTGCGTACACTTCGCCATCCATAAGTCTTACCGCGAAAAGATGACCCACATGGTTACAGGTTGGGAACATAATGGTAAGTGCATTCTGGTTGGCTCAGCCGAATTATACGTCAAGCTGTCGGGGAATCTTCTGATGTTGCCGCCCTCCCGCAAGGTTGACACCATCATGCAGGGTAGAATTATGGACTGCAAGTAAAGTAGTTAAAATGCGGCCGTGATGTCATAAGACTATTAAATATTCGTGAACTGGGCGCTCTGAACACCAAATTCAATTAAAATCATCAAGATCCTAGATAGCGACATATACGATTGGGGACCATTGATAGGATAGCGACATATACGATTGGGGACCATTGATAGGATATTATATATTAATTTATCAATTAATACTGCCATGTGAATTACGGTCGTTCGATTCACAGGGGCTCGTTACCCTTGTTAATTGGTTAATTAGGTCGATTACAGGGGGGGGGTCGAGGTAGGGAATGAGGCCCCATTTATTCCCTACCTGGACCCCCCTGTAATCAACTCAATTAACCCATTAACAACAGTAACGAGCTCCTGTGGTTCGATTGTGGACGCAGAACTGAACACTTTTCATAGCCCGATGGGCTAATGTCATGGCCTGATTGTCCGTCGTCCGTCGTCCATCGTCCGTCGTTTGTCGTGCGTCGTCCGTAAACATCTTCTTCTCCGAAATCGCTTGACCGATTAAGCTGAAACTTGGCATGCATGTTCCCCCCAATGAGTACACCAGAATTTGTTCATGCGGTGTTGATACGATTTTAAATATGGCTGTCATGGCGGCCATCTTGAATTACCAGTGAAATCTTGTCATCATTATTTTTCAGTAACTACTTCATGGATCTTTCTCAAATTTGGTACACCGGTTCCCCTTTGGGTCTAGTTGTACAACATGTGTACTTTTGTCCAATTTGAAAATCCAATATGGCCACCAGGCGGCCATCTTGGATTTCCCCATGAAACTTTGATATTGCGATTTCTCAGGAACTACTGCATAGATCTTTCTCAAATTTGGTAGACAGGTTCCACTTGGGGTCTAGTTGTGCAAGATAGCTTTTGTGGTCGGATTCAAAAATCCAATATGGCCACCAGGCGGCCATCTTGGATTTCCCCATGAAACTTTGTTATCGCGATTTCTCAGGAAGTACTGCATGGATCTTTCTCAAATTTGGTACACAGGTTCCCCTTGGGGTCCAGTTGTGCAAGGTACCTTTTGTGATCTGTTTCGGAAATTTCTTACAGCTGCTTTCTCCAGTTACAGCCAGATGAGCTACAGTGCCGTGGCACTATCTTTATTTCATTTCAAAGACTCATTTATCCATTCCTTCATTTTTGCATTGTATGTCATCACGGAACAGGCACCGATAGAGATGAAACAATCTAGGTATACCAAGATGGTAAATCAGCGGAATATTTCGTGATATTATATCTGAGTTTATTGAGATTGCAGATGAAAGAGCCATGGTCCCTTTGGCTCAGATAACGGCCCATACATACTGAGCACTAACACGCATCCAACCCAACTGGTGGTCGGTAAACACAGGTGACATACTACGCACTGGGACGCACTCAGACGAGGATTTTTTAAGGCCAACCAAAGTTAATTATTTGTTGAGTAGAATTTTGTTATGACATACAGTTGCTATTAACACAAAATATTCTGGTATACAATCGTGTTCTAGAATGAAAATAAGCAGATCAAATATAGGTGTTGTGAATTCGTACTGGAGAGGTTATATCTACAGCAGTTTGTACTCATTTGTATCCCTGATCTGCATAAACCGAAATAAAAATGTGCGGAAACTTTTTCTGGTAACAGTAACTGACTTTTGGACAGTCCAATGTTGAGTAAGTCTGTATCTTTTGTTACATCATTGCCTAGAACGGAGTATTTGTCCTCCTTCGTTCGACCATGTTTCTGTGGTATAGGTGTGATGCTCAACAGTAATTTCTGGCTTGGCCTGACCTTGTCTAGTTCTCACACGGTACCAACAGGCGATAGTTTAGTGTGCATGCAAAAATATAACATCAGAACTTGCTGTTGATGGTTCATACACAAAATATAAGCAAATGTGTAGTAATCTACCTGCACACGGCAGTGATTTATGTTAAGCTGTCACCGATACTAGCCGTCGTGAAATACATTTAGAACGATCACTGATCAATGCTAATGAAATTAATTATCTTACATAATTAGTTCCAAGCTTCATACTATTAAAAGCTATTTCTTTTGATAATATTCCGGATGAGGAAATGCCAAAAGTGAAATAAAATGGAGGAAAAAAATATCACATTATAAATGATAAAAATGGGGCTCGAACCCACAACGATAAAAAATGGCTTATTTGCGGACTCAAGCCTCCATAGCTTCGCATTACTGAGTAGAAAACACATTTGTGGCAACAAGACGACCAATAAAATATTTTTTAATTTCATTTTTTAGTGATCAAGGCAAGTCAGAACCAAAATGTATTTATGGTTAAACTGTATGGAATTGAAATACGAATTGAATGAATTGGCTTTTATTCTGGTTCTTGACTGCCTACTATACAAATGTCTTTACAAAAGAGCTTAAAATACGTCCAATTTATTGAAAACGAGCTTTCGACACGTTTTTAACTAACTCAGAAACTCTGGCTGTGATAGGTAAATATAGGGTAAGGGGGCGTGGCATTCCGCAACAACAACCAAAAAAATAGACTCCTTAGCCGATGTTTTCGGGCTAGTTTTTAACTTGCAATCCGATCCTTGCTCGAAACAAGCTTACCTCGTTTTCTTTAAATATTGGAATTTAAGGATGTGTACTATGGGGTATTGCTTCAAAATAACACTTCCATAAACAAAGGGCCTAGCTGTGGGCCGATGGCTCGGGAAAGGGGCCATGGCTCTTTATATATCGTACATGTATACTGCTTACTGGAGACATTTATTTCATGCTGATGTTAATCATTTGTATAATTAATTATGAATGTGTGAAAGTGATATTCAGGTAACTGAAAATAAATTTGTTGAATAAGAATGGCATACCGTAGTTATGAAAAATATAGGCCTATATCTGTAAAGGCATACTTTCTACTTGTTTAATTCAATTCGACTCACTTTTTTATGAAAATAGTTAACATTAAAATTGTTGTTACCATACCGTGTATCTTTATTTATTCTGAATTTTGATAGCAAGCCGAGATTTGTGTTAAAGAGGATCAGTCATGGTTGTCCTCCGGGAAAAATTTTACACCTATCCGTCGAGCCGGAATCGAACCAGCGACCTAAGGATGACAATGAGCTTTCCTCTACAGTCCTCCGCTCTACCAACTGAGCTATCGACGGGAAGGTAACAGGTGGCTACTAAATAATGTTCAAACTAATCAATTATTAAACAAGCTCCTATAACATGATGACAAGGTTACATTTCTATTATTAGAATATTGAACCACTTTAGACGACCGCAGATCGATTGTAACTGGTTAAAAGAACCTTTACATTACAAGACACACCTGGACATTCGAGGGGAGAAAACTCTCTATTGTTCAGGTACCGTAAGATGAGAAAGTGTAGGGGAGAAAACTCCCGACTTGATTTTTATATTTTAGAGCTGTAGGCTGGTTACCTCCCCTCCTTTTGATAGCATAGACTGTAATCCACACCGTGTGAGTGATAGGCGGTTGAGTATATTCAATTACAGAAATACTGAGTCTTACGGGTCCGTCAGTGCACAATGTGGTTGTAAAAATCTTGTCAATCAGGGGACAGTTACTATATCTCAAAATTAACAAGGCAAAGTACCGGTATAAGATGGAACTTCACACACATATCTTGATGCAATATTAATGCACAATTTATTAAAATTTCTAGTAAAAAGACGCTCAAATATTTTTCTTCTTCGTCAACTTTCTGTATACCACCAGTAGGCCTTATTTTGTACAGAAAACTGCCCCCAGTTGGGTTCAAGTAGGATATAAAACGAGCTCTTAGAATAAACTGTCAGGAAAATATCCATGATGTCATGTTCAATACAAAAAATGTATTCACCCTATGAATTTGCCATACTTATGTGCCCATATTTAAAACTATTTTTATCAAAGTTCTGAATTGAATATTGAAGACATTCATGACGGTCAAAAGTGGTATCCTCCTGCCAACAATTCAGGACGGTCAAAAGATTCAAGATTCAAGATTTTATTGTACGAACACCAGATATGGCAGAGTACAAGAGTAAATAAAATCAGTAGAACAGTAAAATACTGAAATGCAAAACAGAAGCATAAGTGACAGTGTGAACCAACAATTCAGGACGACCAGAAGTGACATCATGCGTTATTCATGACGGTCAAAAGTGACATCCTGTGAATCAACAATTCATGACGGTCAAAAGCGACATCATATGTACGGTACCAACAATTCAGGACGGTCAAAAGTGACATCCTGTGTACCAACAATTCATGAGGTCAAAAGTGACACCCTGTGTACCAACAATTCAGGACGGTCAAAAGTGACATTCTGTGTTATTCATGACAGTCAAAAGTGACATCCTGTGTAACAACAATTCAGGACGGCCAGAAGTGACATCATGCGTTATTCAT
>JAVTVY010025813.1:0-105841 GCA_036873755.1 Hanleya hanleyi
CACGTATGCGTGTTTATCGGACTGTTGTTCCCACAGCCTGCACATGCTTCGATACGCAAGTGTCGAATGCGAGGTCTGACATGATCCAGGACTGTGTCGATGTACTTCTTATAAATATAGTGAGACACCTGGTAAGCCAGGGCTTGACGAATTGTAGCTGTGAGACTCTGCAACTTCCGCCACGCCGTTATTTTCAAGGTGACACCCTCAGGACAAGGTACACGCTCTTGCGTATCTAACCTCATTTTCCATTTGCGGATATGCACCAGGAGCTGGTCGTTGAAATAGGCACCGCTGACAAAGATGTCGTCACCCACATAAAATTTCGCTTCGTCACTCCCCTGGTCGCGAATAACCGCATCGATGGCGTAATCAAGGGCCTCTAGTTTTTGCCAGGTGTCGAAGGTCAAGGCAATATGCCTAGCTGGTCTGTCCTTAAAGGCCGGTGCGTTAAAATGCACTTCTTCGTCTTTGACACTCACAGTTAAATAGGCTGAGAGCTCCCAAATGTTCGTGTGGGCTGCCTGGTAGGCCTGCTGGATAATGTTATTGATCTCCTGCACAGACATAGGAAGTTGCACCTCTTCTTCTTCTTCTTTCACGGGCTCAGGCACTTGCTGGAGCACTGGCTGAAGCACTGGCTCAGGTATTTCTAAAGGTGTTAGTCGGGGCCGTTTGGGTCGTGCAGCGCGTTTGGCAGGTACACCAGACGCTGGTTGCGTACGTTTGCTAGCTGTACGCTCTTCGGTGGTGTCCATGGCTAAGATATCATCATCTTGTATAACGTGGGTTTCAAGTAGATCTGCTAGTTCTTCATTTCCCGTCTTCTTCAACCCCGCCACGAAGGCTAGAAATGCATAGGGGGTAGAGCGCAGTAGACCATCGATGAGGGCTCTGTTTTGTGCTGAAGTGGTTTTCTCAGCCATGATATCTTCGACAAACTGTTTCAGAAGTATGTTTTCCTCCATAAGCAGATCACATAATTCGGCCACATGCTGCATCTCATCAATGAGGCGAACACGGTACTTTCGAAACTTCACTTGGTGGGATGACTCCATGACTTTGGACTCAGGCTGGTGAGTAACTGCTACGGTGTAATAGTCTGGTGAATTTGCACTGGTAAAATGAAAAAAAGTAAAAGGTTCTCCACAGCTCATACAAGCAGGCAAGCAGGCTGGCTGGCTGGCTAGAGGTGAGGCAGGCAGGCAGGCAGGCAGGCAGGCTGGTCAGGTCAGGTCAGTCAGAGTGCTCCGCAGGGTAGTGCAATGAATACACCCCACCCCTAAAAATCGCCTCCTTTTATACGTTTTTCTACAATCCGCCATCTTAAACCCACCACCACCACCTCCCACAGGCCGCCATCTTAAACCCACCACCACCACCACCCACAGGCCGCCATCTTAAACCCACCACCACCACCTCCCACAGGCCGCCATCTTAAACCCACCACCACCACCACCCACAGGCCGCCATCTTAAACCCACCACCACCACCACCCACAGGCCGCCATCTTAAACCCACCACCACCACCTCCCACAGGCCGCCATCTTAAACCCACCACCACCACCACCCACAGGCCGCCATCTTAAACCCACCACCACCACCACCCACAGGCCGCCATCTTAAACCCACCACCACCACCTCCCACAGGCCGCCATCTTAAACCCACCACCACCACCACCCACAGTGACCCCTGTGACAGAATACTCGCTTCTGATTGGCTGTCGCTGTGACGTCACAGAGGTCATATGCAAATTTCTGAGGTCAATGTGCGCTATTTTACGCTTACTATACTACTGTTAGGGTTATGTTCAGCCCCTCCCCCTTCCCCGGCCTCAATCATTGAGCTCATTGGCCCAAGACTACCTTTGAATGAAACTGAGGGCTGTTGCTGGTGCCGTTTAATTTACAGTAGTTGAAAGGCGAATTTTTGTGACAGGCGTCCTGGTGGTGTCGGTTTTCTCATACTTGTTTTATCACTTTCGATGACCAAAACTTGTATTAACAGGGATAATCGGCAGCCATCTTGGTTAATTTTCAATGCCAAATGAGTGACCTAATCGGACCATCCCTGCTAAGTTTCATTCTAGTATCATAATTTGAAAGTTTGCCTCTGAAAATCTCTGTTATGCGCTTTAAATGTTTACCATAGTAAGACAAGCGTTCTGAGAACCTCGCCTTGTGGGATGATCCGCTGAAGCTGCAGCAGTATTCAAAGCATATATGTAGAGCAAACTTTTCAAGTACAGGTGTGCATGTAAAATTTGCCTAACAAAAACCTGATCATTGGCAAATTACTATGTCGAAACCCTCAAAATTTGAGCAAAAGAAAACTAGTATTTGATCTCATAAATAGCACCGGCTCATTCGTTCATCATATGAGACATGTTTAACAAGTTTCATAATCATCCAATGAAACCTGACAAATTCAGTTAACTTTTCAGTACATTTTTGTCTAACAAACAACACCATATCATTGGCAAATTACTAATTCCAAACTGTTTTAATTTGGAAAAAAAAATTCATCTCATAAATAGCACAGGTACATGCTTTAATCATATGAAACATGTGTATCAAGTTTCATAATCATCCAATAAAACCTGACAACTTCAGCAAACTTTTTATGTACACTTTTGCAAAGCACAAAACTTGATCATTTTCCATAGTTTGGAAAAAAAATTATATTTCATCTCATAAATAGCACATGTACATTCTCTAATCATAAGAAACATGTTATGGAATTTCGGTCTTCAAGACGACAAGGGCTTGTGCGCGGTCTTAAGATGTTGTAACGCGAAGTCGTCCGCAGACTCGGGTGATGGTCTCCATAAAACCCGTACAATGATAGGCTCAAAGGTCCGGCTTTTGAGATTTCTCGAAGACTTGATAGCCTCTTTAAATGAGACAGGACACAACAAAAACGGAGTCGATGTCTGCTGAATAATAAGCCGATTTATTGCAATACATTCCACCTAGATTAAGAATGATCGGTGGCATTTGGCAGGCAGACTAACACAACTTCATTAACATCAGACCATTTTGTAAACAGTCATTTTCAGAACTGGAGATAGTAACATCTATCATCGCAGACATGGTTATATTAGCCTCTGTTGCGACCCGATGGTATTGGCCTTCAGTGAGACCTGATGGTACTGGCCTGCCTGTATGTGCCGGTCATCCCTTTTTATACAGTCCTATAGATTACAGGATCGAGTTAACTCTAAACTAAATTCTGATATCTTTGGTGCAGCTTAGACAAGCGGATCAGGGAAATGTCACATTATGTGACCAAGTTATATTGTTTGTAACTAGGGTTATTTTGGATGATCGATTCTCCAGCGTGAACACTAGATTTTGTAACTAGGTGATACCAAACGTGTGTTGGATTGATTGTCCAGCGTGACGAATAGAAGGACTTGACTATTTCCCTTGGTCATATGTGGCGCTGCGAGCAGGGTCAAAAGGTCAAAAGGTCAGCAACATCGGCTGGGTCCAATACTCCACACCAGTTCTGGATTGCCGGTCAGCCTTCTATGCGGAGGACGTGACGTCATCAATCAGCAGTGGGTGAGCAGACATGTTGACACACTGACACTACAGTTACAGTTTGCAGTTTACAGTTGGTGATTTCCTAGCTATCCAGATGTGTCATCCGAACATCGAATAATTGATTGAACTTTACATCATTCCGTGATATATCAGATTCGCATATCAAAGCTACTAAAGTGTCTACTGAACATTGACTAGTTTAAGTTTACGTAACACCACACTGGGTATATTTGATTAACACTCTTGACACAGAACTGTACATAATCATATACCGGTACTACAGCAACGGGATTTTTCGATTTGCGTAAACACAGTCGTCAAACCAAGGATAATTCAGACACTTACATAAGCAGTTTCTATGTTATCCTGTATAAATTTGAAATTACAGAACTGTTTCTCACAAATAGTTGTGTTCACAATAACTGACCTAAAAGGTCATGAAATAGAATTTCGGAAATAGTTTTGTCAGAATACATCATCATATAGCATGCACAAATTATATAAAATTGGTAAATGAAAAGTCGAACTTTATGCAATTATATGGTGGCTAAGAAATCAGCTACCTTTACGTGAAAGTATGGTGGTTAGAAATCGCTATTTCACAATGTGTACCAAGTTTCATAATCATCCAATGATAGCTGACAATTGTAACAAACTTTCTATGTACAGATGTTCATGTGCAAATTTGCTAAGCAAAAAACCTTATCATTTGATTTTAACATTGGAGCACTCTAGAATACCTGGGTGGTGCCATAACTCACCCTTTTTGCGAATTTTTCTTGTTTTTTTTTATTTGTTAAACCAAAAACCTGATCATTTCCAGGGAGGTGATACCGACGACGACATCCTCTTTTCCCCTCTCACAATATCTCCCCTTCACTTCATAAAGCGAGGTAAATATGAATAATCTAACCTCACTTCGGGATGTAGTTTCCATAACGGTGCCACGTTTTGACAATATGGCAGGTGAATTTGAAAAATAAAACGCATAATCCAGGTGTGTGTAGCTTAGTTGAGGTCTAGGACGTAAGCGTATCAAGTTTCAGTGCCGGAAAGAATTACTGGGAAAACTACCTATAGGTGGCATTATCCACGGTTCAGTTTTCGATCTGAGTCTCAATTGGGCATAGTGGAAAAATACGATGCAGTACGTAAGCGTGTCACGTTTGGTGTCAATAATCCTTAAGAGTTTGGAACAATTCATTATAATAATCACAGAGAGAAGAACAACCCAGTAAAACATACAGGTACATATATATAAAAGAAGTGAGATTATAACTAGTATAGTGTTGGAATACGGGTACAAAGTAGCCCATTCTACCGCCTCATATCCGATCCATTTATCTACGAACTTCCCAATCATTTACCCAACCCACACATATATATATATGGCAAAGTGACACAGATCCCAATAGATAGTACATTTCCCGGGGTGCAGTAAACACGTGTCAAGTTCCAACATTAGCATGCTGCATGGGATGAATTACCCATATGGCATTATCCAGGGTCCAGTTTTCGACTGAGGCCTTAATTGAGCAAACTGAATAATTAAGCCCGCCGAGACAATCCCCGGGATACAGTAAAGAGTGCGTGTCACGGTTGGTCCCAAATACAACCCTTGTCAGTTCAAACAATCTGTTAACACACAAACAGACAGGAATAATCCGTATATATACGTTGTATATTGATCTGTAGTGTTAAAATAGTTGAAATAACGAGATGGCGACCAAGTGGTGTGGATTATGTCGCAAGACATTTCATTGTGAGCGCTATCTCGGAGCTTAGACATCTTCAGTCATCAAATTATGGCAAGAATCTTTGAGTAAAGGACATTATATAGACATAGCATTTGACGAGTAACTAAGACATAATTTCAGCAGAAGAGGATCGCTAATGCGAAAACTGTAATCACTGATAACACAATGCAATCTCGAATTGGTCACACCATGGCGCAACGCTTTTACATTTACATCACCAGTGCAGAAATTATAGAACGTATCGCTGAGAGTACTTGTAGATACTGGAATCAGGTGCCCTGACCGCTCGCCTATAAGCTCTTCATTTTTTGGCGTTTCGGGAATATCGCAGGAAGTTTGATAGGAGGGCATTTTGGCCCCCCTCCCACAGGCCTGGTAGGGTTAATGTGGGAAGGGAGACCCTGATGACGATTTCGAAACTATGCTTAGCCAGCCGGCGTCGTCTGGCGGTGTCTGTCACGGTCCTCTCAATAATCCGCAGTCCTTGACATCTTCCCCCATCCTTCACGGACCCGAAATAGAGAGAACTTGAGAATTATTCCCGAATTGCGTAACTCCCATTGGTGAACACATTAAAAGGAAACGGACGGGAGCAGCCGAGTCAATGTGACTCCAATAAGATAAGCTTAAAAGTCACTAAATTTTAGCCTCCTCGGTTTTGTCGTTTCGGAGCAGCAGAGAAAAGTTCACTAGGGGGGCACTTTCCTAAGGTAGGGTTAACCCTATCTGGCCTGGGCGATTTGGGGTGTACCGCAGCCTGGGGGGGGCGAAAGTGCCCCCCACCCCTATATATTTTCGATATCGCTAAGGCTAGAGGGCTGAAACTTACCACACTATATCTTTGGGTCAAGCTCTACGACAAAATGTAAAAAATCCAAGATGGCCGTCATGATGACGTCACTGTGACGTCAATTTCAAAAAGAGCATTTTTGGACGATTTTTCGGTCAAAATCGTCGAATTTTTTATTTTTGGTTTTTCTTCGCAAAAACTGCATTATAAATTAGTAAATAATAATCTGATATGAAATAAAATACGTTTTACCCACTTTTCCGTAGAGAAAAGCAAAAAAATTGAAGAAATATGACGAAAGCATAACTTTTTCTGGTACCCCACATGGCCGCCATTTTGAATTTTCCCATGATCCTCTGCTCGTGGGGTTATGCAAATAGGCTCAAAATGACCCCAATACGATACCCTATAATGTCACGAATGTTTAAGCTCTTCATTTTTTGGCGTTTCGGGAATATCGCAGAAAGTTTGATAGGAGGGCATTTTGGCCCCCCTCCCCCAGGCCTGGTAGGGGTTAATGTGGGAAGGGAGGGAGGGGGAACAAATCAGGGGGTGTTTTTTGGTGATGCTAAGACATATGTTTCAGAAAAATGCATAGAATCGCGTTGAGTCAACATGCTGAATTTTTGCGTAATTTTTGAAGAAATATGGCGAAAACATCACTTTTCTGGTACCCCCACATGGCCGCCATTTTGAATTTACCCATGATCCTTTGCTCGGGGGGTCATGCAAATAGGCTCAAAATGACCCCAATATGATATTCAAAAAAGTCACGGAGTTCCAGCTCTCAACTTTTTGTCGTTCCGGAGATACAAGCAAAAAACCAACAAGGGGGGGGGCGGAAAGTGCCCCCCCAGGCCAGGTAGGTTTAATGTGGCTTATCACTTTGTATTCTTTCATGCAGACCTGTATTTTATCCGCCCATATGACGTATTTTTAATCATGTCGTATGGCTTTAACTCCAGCATTTTTGGTCTCTCATTTTCACATCTTTCGGTTGCATCAAGATGAAGATTACTGTCATTTGGTGCAGAAAAACAGATTGCCTTTGGTGTCGATCTTCGTATCTTCCGAATCACCGGATATGGAGGACAGAAACCCAGTGACTGACGATGGAGATATCCAAGAATATTGTGTAAATTTAATTAGACTTTAATATCCTCCACAATCATCTGTTTAGCACTAAAAAACACTTTTGTGGCTTACCAATAAAATTAATGAGGTTCGAGCCTCGATTCGACAAGCAGCACCAAATGACGAGATTGTCAGTCAGTTAGATTCTGTCTCTGAACAATGGCCATTATCTATTTCGAACGTCATTCATGAACACTATGATATAGCTTTTGAAGCTCTAATTCATAGTCCGATGCACCGAAATCTCCATTGATTGAATCCACCAAATGCTTTTTCCAAAAAAAAATCAACAAGAAAATGAGTTCAGAACTTCTAGATACAGTTTCCCATATGTTCTTTGCACTGATAACAACAAAAGCTCCTGAGCTCGTCCCTGATGACGATTTCGAAACTATGTTTAGCCAGCCGGCGTCGTCTGGCGGTGTCTGTCACGGTCCTCTCAATAATCCGCAGTCCTTGACATCTTCCCCATCCTTCACGGACCCGAAAGAGAGAGAGAGAGCTTAGGAATTATCCCCTCGTTGCGTAACTCCTTTACTTCTTTAGACGTAGAAGACCATGAATTACCGGACTGGAATTCCTCGGAGGAATATCCAGAATTGTCACACACCACAGCTACATCACCTGTATTCTCAAGTTTACAATCGGGTAGAAAACGGAGCCGTCCCAAAGAATTGAATTGGTGAACACATTAAAAGGAAACGGAAGGGACTAGCGGATCAATTTTCATCTGAGATTTCACAGCAAACTCTACCTATTGCTGCAGCAAAACGGGACACAGGACCTAGCAGGACTACGGACATTTCCCGATTTGCCAAATCAAGAAATTATCTCGTTTCTGTTAGCTCGCATCATCTAAAATAACGCGATTCTAATCTTCCAGGAATTACCGAATCTCAACCAGATTGGCACATTTGCACCCTTCCAGGGTTTGGTTAAAAAAAACCTCTCGGATTTACACGAGAACGTCATTGTACCTAATTTCCAACACGTTTCCCTGAATGTTGGTGTCAATGATCGAGCTCACCTTATTCGGAAATGTTAAATCTCTGTTTTTCACACTTAAGGAATCTCTCAGAACTAGCTTTCCCAGCACCAAAATATATTTCCATCCTATTACAATGTTCAAGGGAGCCTCAGAAGAGTTGTCTATCATTGATCACCATAACCAACTCTTCTTTGAGGACAGTTTCTTCCATTATTTGGACACTGGAACTATCATCCAACATCAAAATGATGGGATTAATTGGATACCAGAGACAGCTGATCTTCTATTTACAACTTTGCTGTCCCGTATTTAAGAGCTGGAAAACTAATCAGGAATCTCGATATAAACTCCTTGAAAGTTTCTAACACTACTTACAGCCTTTCTCAGAGCAAATTAACTTGAAGTGTCGTTACTGTCAAGGGTCTTTTGTGCGACCCCCATTTATCTCGAGCAGGTGAACTCATACAGAACCAGTCAGACATTGATATCTTTTTGCGGCGAGTCGAGCTTAAGTATCACTTTCTTGGCAGAGACTCCGCCTCTTTTGTACGTACTCGACTTCAGAAGCTGAAGTCCGCATGGAGACCGACAGAGAAACAACTGTGCTCGGAGAGACTCCAGTTCAATTACAACACATATAAGGGAAGTGGGAAGAGGTGCCGACATACTGACTGCGTTATATGACTTCACAGAATAGTCTTCTGGTAAACCTATTCTAAAGCACATACCAAGTCACAACTTCACCAGTTTATCTCGGCGTTCCCTTTCCATCATTGTCGTGGCGATCTCCCGAAATTAGAACGGACAGCTATTTTTCTTCGTCCAAACGTTCTGATATCGTGATATATGCAGCCGACAAGAGCGACACATTTATTATGGATAGATCTCTGTATATAGCGGAGGCTCACAGACAATTGAAAGATCCGATATATTATACTCCCATTGAACATTTCTTGTTACTCCAAAATCAAACTGAATTTAAAACCATTTTAACTGATACCCACCACGACAGCAACATTACTAAAAAGAAAATGTCGAAATAGGATTTTTTATTTATTACCAAGGATACATACACTCGAGCACTCGTCAAACGAGGATATTCAGCTGGAAAACTGAGAAAGATTGAAATAGAGATCCACAAACAGATTGTTATTCAAACCTCATCCTCTAATCTTAGAAAAGAGAGTCCGGAATTTCTCCCATTGATCATAAATACTCTCCAAATGCAGGATACGGGCCAGATTGCATTATTTTTCCGAAAACACGAAGTTCTAAACTGTCCACCAGTTCCACCAGTTTAAACTTGTTACAGATATTCGCTCAATCTGAAAGACCTTATGGTTCGCGCGAGACTTCAGTTAGGAGCCATGTAGAAATCCTGAGCAGTCACTGCATGGTTTGCTTAGACGGCGCTCTACTTCCGATCGTACGGGTCTTGTACCCTTCATTCGGTTTCGCCGCCATTTGCATTTTCAAACGTTGATATATTTTGAACAAAGCAGATGTTTTTCACTCGGCTTTGAACACTTATTTTATCCGGTATAGTCTTACTAGGCTTGAGTGCATTGGCCATGGTCTTTTAAACAGCTTTTAGCGTGTTCACTTCATTTTTGTCACTCCTGTAGCACTGTCAGTCAATTATGTATTGAAAGATAGTGGCAGTGCGCCGACTTTCCTCCAGCGATTGGTTTTGACTTTCCCCATTTAAAATTAAGACGAGCTTTCTCATTGTTTGGTTGTTTACATGAAGGAAGTTTTCCTCGTGACAATGTTCACAGCCTCACTTGACCCGTGGCGTGAGCATGGCCTCGTTTTCGATCTTAAAATCTGCTAAATCGGCTGCTAGATTACTAGTCCGGTGGCTTAAGGCCAGATTTTCACTTTATCGTGACAGAGTGGAATAAAGCACCAAATTTGGCACACGTGTCGTCAGAGGTACCGAGAACCATATCAGAAGGGGTGCCCCCGATTTCGAGGCCCAGGAGGCAATATGTGGCCCATTAGGGGACTAGGGTCATTTTGGGCCTATTAAAGGCAATTTTTATCCCAAAACATTTTCAAAACATCATATATTCGTCATTTGTCGGGGTAAGAGTCTGAAAATTTCCACACTAATAGTGTTGGAAAACGTGTAGCGAGAAATGCAAAGTAATCCAAGATGGCCGCCATAATGACGTTACAGGTACGTCAGAGCCAAATATGGGCAATTTTGGATTATTATTTTTATTTTTTTGCTTGGTTAAGTATACAGTAAATATTAGAAAATATTCCTATATAACTGACTCAGATGGTAAGCAGCCCCTGAATGACCTTTCCAAACTGGGTCTTGTTGGTCCAGATCCTTACTTATGCAACAAATTCGTTGGGGCTACCACACAATGAAACCCGTGATTGGACAATGCATAGCTACCAAGTGTCAAACTAATATAGCGTTAGACTTCCATCTACACATTTTCGAATATGCTTTTCGGGATTCCTGCTGCTGAAGATGAAGTGGCGGCGCCAATGCGAAAGCTATGGCCGCTCTTGCATATCGCCTCAAGCTATTAAAGAGGGTCAATGCCGATTAAAGAAATCTCGTTTTTTACATGAGCTGAGAAATAGGCAACCGAAACGGGCGCATCCTCTGGAAATTGGAACAGGGGCCCGGCCTCGAATGTGGAATATGTAACCGAAAATAAGCACGGATTGCTTGAACTGGACAATATCTAATATTATCAGTATAAACAAATGAATTGTTTTATGGGATACTAGTATGTTGAGTTTGAAGTTGCGGATAATAATGTGCATGCTTCGCAATGGGCCAGATTGATTGGAGAAAGAGTCATCTTTGTATTAAAGAACATTGCTATTGCTGTCTTGTTCTGAATGATCTGTCAATTCACTAACGCGTAAGAATGCATGAAATGCTACCAAGATCATTGCTCGTGAAGATATGGATACAATGTGGGCTATAGCATGAAATATCTTCTGGAGGATATCCTTAGTTATCGGCAATCTGGTATCCGGTCGTGTAGTTTTGACATGCCCGAAAGTAGCTTTTTGGCAAGGAATAACTGCGCAGGATCGTCTACTGCAGCCAAATTGTGCGCATAACTGATGGCCGATACGAATGTATAAGCTGTGAAAGGTGCATACTTGTTGAAATGCAAGAATGCTTTGAAGGAAACCAACTGTGGCGATGAGATGAGGAATATCTTACTGGCACACCGACCAGTGTTGTTGACCAGTGTTATTGAGGAAATCTCTGCATACTTGTATACTTGAAGAACAACAAACAGGGTGTTGGGTGCGACGAGCAATTGAGCCAAGGGGCTAGAGACAGCGCTTCCTGAAATTGTAAACTCGTGAGTTTGTCAGGAATAAGATTGTTCTGAAATATGTTTTGACCTGAATAGTAGGTCATTTCGAAGGCAGGCAACTACTAACTGACGCATTAATTTCAATCAATTTCAAGAAAGAGACGTTGTGATTTGCCAGTTTATGGCCCCAAATTTCTACGGCAAGCACTGCTTGACCGTGATATGGGTAAGATGTGCTGGTCATTCTTGGTCTATCCACGAGGATCCGAAAACAGCCGCCAAACCCAAGGTACCGGCAGCGTCGAAATCGGATACCCAATTTGGAGAAAGAAAATTAATTTCCGTTGAAAGAGTCCAGGAATACAAGCCAGGTATTAACATAGGCTCTAGCTTTATTCAAGCGAATGTGATGGTGAGCCTGTGATACAACTTTTGTTAAATTTTATCAGGCAGCGGAGAAATGCCCTGCCGGGCACTACGACTTTACAAGCAAAATTGTGCGAGCCAATGAGAGACTGCAGTTCCACAAGGGTTACCTTTATGCGGCGCGAGAATTCACTCAGCATGCTTTTCAGTTTATGAATTTTGTCTTCTGTGAATGAAGCTTTCATAGTCCTGGAGTCCAATTGAATACCATGCATAACCATAGTAGTTAATGGGTAGTAGGTCTTAGCATGTTGGATTGGAATGCCCAAATACTCACACAAGTAAGTGAAAGTGTTGAGAATTATAGAACAGTGGCTAGCACCATTTGCACCGACGAACATGAAGTCGTCCAGTATGTGGATGACCTCTGGTATACCGAACTTTGTAGCCATAATCAATTGCAGAGAATGACTTGAGCTCTTTAATATCTTACAGGATGTAGATCATCCCATGGAGAGGCACCGATACATAAATGCGAAAGGCATCATTTAAATAAATTTTTGCCATCAAGCTTTAGTGGCCATGTTTTTGAACTAGTGCAATCGCGATAACTAATGTATACATATTCAACATATCAGGTCCTGTTGAACCGCACCGTTAATAGACAAGGCAGATTTTCTAGGGTAAGATAAATCGTGTATCACCCGAAAAGTATTAGGGGGGATTTGGTTTAATTACAACACATATAAGGGAAGTGGGAAGAGATGCCGACATACTGACAGAGTATCACACTCAAGGATATTTCGCTCATATGGTGACAGCCAGATGGAGGAAGCTGGAATACCAGAAGAGAACCACCTCCGGCCCGTCGGTAAGTACCTGGCAAACTTTCACACACGCAACAGCGAGGCTCGACCCGTGCCGATTCAGCGGTTCTGAGGCTTGCGATCACCAGCGATGCACCTAGAGACCTCGGTCATCAAGAGCCCTTAAAAGTATTAGATTTCTTTCTGGGGACTAAGCCTAATTTTAGCAAACCTTATTGTCAAAAGTAGGAGTTTAGAAGGGACCAACAATTCGACCTTTCGACAACTCTTTGTCTAATTTAGATTCTACGATAGCAGGGATTTGCATAACAGATGAATGATTACGCGAGGCAGTAAAGGCATATTTTCTCGAGTGTCAAATATGGAAACCGTTTGTGAAACTTGAAACAAGTAAATCTACCTCAGGGTAGTTACTTAGCACAGTTTTAGCCTGATTCCAATCGGTGTTGGAAGAGTAAGTCCCTTTGCCGCTGGATTTACACATGCTAATTTACATGTAAGGAGCCGGAAAGAATCCAATTGGCAACATTTGATGTAGTTCACAACCGTGGCATGTACGATAACCTGAAGTTTCATCTTTTGAAACAGATCTGGTTTTAGTACCGATAATCAGCGCTGAGGATGGGGCGCTGGTGGCCATATTGGATATCTATAGAAAAGAAAATAGCCAATAGCCTTCATGCGTGCTTGATCGAGTCAATCATAACAGAGCTACATGTACAGAAACCTCTCAATGGATTTATAAATATATATGATATATATTAGCATATATATAAACGCACATACATGTGTATAGCAATAATACCATTATTGGGGACGGGTAATAAAGTTTCCAATTATCATTATTATTTTCTTCTTGAGTCAGTCAAGCTCGTAGAAAATCAATCTCATGTAAAAAGGCCATTCCAGCTGTCAAATAGTCGCCATCAGGAAGATACTGTATGTATTATGGCGGCCATATTGGATTTATGCAAATTAAGGGCCTTCCACCTCCTGTAGAAATGGGCACCCCTTCTGAAATCATTCCTTATGCCCAAATGAGCCTCTCTGTAAAATATGGTGCTTTATTCCAGTCAGTCACGATCTTGACCTTAAGCAACCGGACTATACCCAGTGATGAGCCCAACGTCAGGCGGGTCTAACACTTTAGGCTTCATCGTAATTCACATCAGTCATATATTCTTACTAAACTAAATGTTCATCGTATTTCCGAAGACAGTTCAATCTAATTCAGCCTGAGAAATTTTTCCGTTATAGGGAAATAAAAGAACTCGAAACTGTCTTTTGATCGTGATGGAAAGCCGTCCACAGTACAGCGATGTCTTGTGAACACTAAAATGAGGCCTGTGAACAGCAAAATAACTGACAATGCGATTAACCCTATCTGTTCTGGGCTTTTTGTCACATCTTACACCTTGAGCTATGGGGCTGAAACTTATCACACTATACCCTTGGGTCAAGCTCTAACAGAAAATGTAAAAAAAACATGGCCGCTTTGAAGACGTGACAGGTACGTCATTTTCATAAAGGGCATTTTTTGGTCGATTTTTCGGTCGGATTTTCCGAGTTTTTTATTTGTGCAACTTCTCTGCAGAAATGGCCTGATATCTTAGCAAATATTAATGTGACGTGAAATAAAATAGTTTTTGCCCACTGTCCATCGCGGAAAAGCCGAAATTTGACAAAAACATCACTTTTCTGGTACGCCACGTGGACGCCATCTTGAATTTCCCCATGATCCTCTGCTCGGGAGGTTATGCAAATAGACTCAAAATGACCACAATATCATAAATTATAAAGTCAATGAGTTTCAGCTTTCCCTTCTTTGTCGTTCCGGGGACATTTTGCCCCCACCCCTCAGGCCAGGTAGGGTTAATCTTGAACCACTCATCAATAGCCATGGTGAATGATTATTACGCAATCACAATGACATGGGTTCATCTACAATACGGTACCGTAGGTCTAACAAGGCCGCATTGCAGAAGCCTACCGGTATCGCATAATTTATAGGCTTAAGATCCGACATTCAATATACAGCCGTCGTCCACAAAAGAGTTTTCTCGTCAATTATGCAAAGACTTTTTCGTATGAAAGATAGAAAGAAATTGAAATATGCATGAAATGAAAATAAATTAACAAACAAATCTCTCGTCTCTCATGCACAAGAGAAATGTTGACGCTTTCAACAGCTTTCGGTATTTATTTATCGGGTTAGGAGAGGTTAATGAATGGTAAAAAATTGGTGATCACCATACTCATTAAAAACATATGGCCCTCAAATTTATGTATACCACTTAAAAGCCGTACCATTGAATACATAGAGAGTTTAACATTTTTATTGCTTGATGCTCATTAAATCAAACTTCCTCGGGTCAAATTTCCCCTTTTTTCGATGTGATACTAAACATATATAAGTCTTGTTGAATATGTAAAGATAATAGGGGTCACCAAGCTTTCTAGAAAATATTAACGGTATAGCAGATACAATGAACCTTTCCAGATGTCCTGGAGGGAGTAGAGTGGGGAATAGGGGTGGGGTGGTGGAATATGTGGACGATCATTTATTAGCCATTTACGAGTTTTCTTTTTATTGAAAGTGAACACAGGTAAATTTTGGGGGATACCAGATGCATAATCTAAAATCCCAGGAGCATTTTACATCGCCAAACGTTGAATCTAAAATGCAACCTTTTTTAACAGTCCTTTTCCGCAATCGAACATCCAGTAATGCGCATACCAGATGTCAGTCTATTGTTCATATTTATCCTATCTTATTAAGGCGTCTTGGCACTTTTGTCATAAAATTCAGCCTTTTGTGAAAAAGTCGAGAAATCACAATGTTTTAGCCCCATATAGCAGAGAAATTAACGTCATTTGATAAAAATTCAGAGCGACCGGTGGCTGGGTAGTAATCTCCCGTGAATTATGTGATACGTTTGGACCTGATGAAAACTGACTGGTTACCAGGAAAGACGAGTCGCCTACGGTGGCCCAAAGGGAACATCGAATTCGTCCAGGTGTTTTCCTTATATTTTCTACTATTTCCTACAAACAGTGTCTTGTTTATTACAGAATTTCTTCAGATTTCTCGCATTCCTAGTAAGGTCGTCACGATTTCTTTACCTTTCTTTTCACCGAAAAGCCAACAAAAGTGTGACGATGTTATTAGAATTGACAAAAATCTAAAGAAATTCTTTGATAAATTATAAAATCTTTGTAGAATGTCGACGGGTCACCGTAGTTGCCGGAATAGGGTAGTTAAAAATCTACTTCAGTTAAAGTATAAGTAAAACTAATCACGCAATTCAAAGCACAATTGAAGAAATATGTTTGTTAACAAATTTTTAAAGAAATAACAGAGTCAGTGAATGAGTGAGTCAGTGGGTGAGTGAACGGGATTTAACTTGGCTTTCAACAATTTTTCAGTTATATCCAGACGGGTGAGGGGAGGGGCGGAGCGTTGATGCCTACTTGTGAAAGAGCAGTACTGATGCCGCCATTTTATATAGTGCTTTTCCACTGAAATATCATGTCGTCAGTGATTAACATTGAGGTTTCGACACCATCGATCTTTACCGTATACCGGTAATTAGTTGTCTCATTGATGTAGTCGGTGACTGGAGACTTTATTAATACCTCACTGTAAGCGTTCGGACGTACATCGAAATAACATGTGATATAAAACCTTTATCACGACATCATATCAGTAATTTGCTTTACACCAAGCTAGAAAGTTGATGAGATTGTAGCTAAGGTACAGTATCAGTAGTAGATAATGCGTGTTACATGCCGCCACAAGCCTCCCAAATGCACATAGCCTCCTCTGCCTCCCAAATCCACCGAGCGCTGTCATACGTCATTATCAATTTCTATTAGTATAAATTATTGCGTCTGGATATTAATAAATTATATACGTTATAATTTACCTAGATATATATATATATAGTATAGATCTACATATGCCATTATTAATAAACCTTCCGAATTCATACGTTAATTATTAATAACGATTAAATAACACGGCATATATTTTAGGTTTTATACCGCTTTTACAAAAAGATGTTATTTCGATATATATATATATAGTACGGATTCATATCAATAAATTCTCCGAATCTGTACGCTAATCATTCAAAAATGAGCTCTATATTGTAGGCTGTATTAATTTTTACAAAAGGCATTGCAATTAGTGTTACCAAACACTCGACTGATAATTACGGGGTATATATATCGATTATAACCTCGCTATACAGATAGGAGGCGGTCACGTTACATAATTGTATTGATTTTAGTATCTGTCAATGTGAAAGTGTAGGGTTGTATAGTGGTAACAGGTGTGATTCAATAAACAGAGATGACACGGTTTGATTATAGGAAAGCGTTTCAATTATAGCCTTCATAACTTGATTGCAATCAGTGTATGGTAATATTGGGGTTTTGAATGTTTATATCGCTTATATTTACAGAACGATATCGATTGAGTAATTAATGATCAACGTATAGTTGGAGTTAAAAGTGTATACCGTGAAATAAATCATTATTTGAGAACCGCTTGTCGAAATATATACCTCTAATAGTATTCGATTTATAGCTTTCTTCGGAATGGCGAATTTACTGAAAAATACCATCGAACCTAAAGAATCGTCCGTAAGTATTACAATTTTATTACGACTTACTCACCGACAATACTGATACGTTTAATCACACGACTCTGTCGATATAACGATATACATAGTGAACAGTGTTGTAAATTAGCTAAAATTGGAGTATAGCCGAGTTCCATATAGCGATCGCTCACTTTTAATATCTCAATTGTATGTTTTTTACAGGATAAAAACTCTGTATGGGCTGGATTCGTACGAGAAAATGAGGACATTTTAGGTAGTTCCGGTTGGCCCAGTTTGGAGAATGTATTTGTCATAGATGGGGTCGTTGAAACACGAACGGTTTATAATGACGATGACTGGAATGCGGGTATAAGAAGTCCGACAACCATTCTCCTAAATGATTCCCCTTCACTTCCGGAGATTAAAACACGCGAATGTGTAGAAGAATTATGCCGTTTATTCTCGCCCAGAGTTTGCAAAAACTGTAACCAGTCATTAGGCGTCGAAGTTTGTGGAAAATGTCGAGTTAGTTTATGCCGAGATTGCGCATGTTTCGCCCGACAGGTGTCATTCGGGGTTTTTATGTGTCCAACCTGTTGTAGTTGTGAGTTTTGTGGTTATTGGCGAATGAAACAGTCGAAATAATCAAAACTGGTGATAACAATAAACAGCTGGTACACGAATTTATCAAAGATGAATGATAGTTAAACATCGACATTCGGCTAAAGGGAAATGACTCTATTTTCCAACAGGGGGCGTCGGTTCATACGTCATTTGAGTTGGCATCGCCGGAAATGACCTCATCGCCTGAAGTGACCCCGTGAAGTGATTCCGAGAAAGTCCACAAAAGTTCATGAAAAGTTCTTAAACTCCCCAAAAAGTTCATGAAAAGTTCTTGAAATGCCACAAAAGTTCATGAAAAGTTCCTAAAAATCCACGAAAGTCCAAGAAAAGTCCGAGGAAGTCCACGAAAGCCCGTGAAAAGTCCGAGGAAGTCCACGAAAGCCCAGTCCCCAAAAGTTCATGAAAAGTTCTTGAAAGTCCATGAGAAACCATGAAAAGTCCGGGAGGGATCATGAAACTTAAATATTATGAAAAGCTCCTTGCTCCTGTTCATGCCCAAAGTCCGCCATCCCTCACTCACTCACTCACTCACTCACTCACACGGACGGACGCACGTAGACGCACACAAACATTACTGCTGGCACGCACGCACCCACACTAATCCTGGATTTAGGATACAACTAGTGCAGGGGTCAAGGGTCACTTTCGGTACAAATCAGGGGATTTAATCAGTGAGTGAGTGAGTGTGATTGCGTGAGCGAGTGATTGAGTGATTGCGTGAGTGAGTGAGTGATTGCGTGAGTGAGTGAGTGAGTGATTGCGTGAGTGAGTGAGTGAGTAAGTGAGTGAGTGCGTGCGTGCGTGCGTGCGTGAGTGAGTGAGTGAGTGAGTGAGTGCGTGCGTGCGTGCGTGCGTGCGTGAGTGAGTGAGTGAGTGAGGGACTTTTCTTGGACTTTCCTAGACTTTTGAGAACTTTTCATGAACTTTGGGAACTTTTAAGAACTTTTCATGAAGCGTTGGGGACTTTTAAGAACTTTTCATGACTTCCTCGGACTTTTCTTGGACTTTCATGGACTTTCAAGAACTTTTCATGAACTTTTGGGGACTTTTCACGGGCTTTCGTGAACTTCCTCGGACTTTTCACGGGCTTTCGTGGACTTCCTCGGACTTTTCATGAACTTTTGTGGCATTTTAAGAACTTTTCATGAACTTTTGGGGACTTTCTCGGAATCACTTCACGGGGTCACTTCAGGCGATGAGGTCATTTCCGGCGATGCCAACTCAAATGACGTATGAAACGACGCCCCCTGTTGGAAAATAGAGCCATTTCCCTTTAGCCGAATGTCGATGTTTAACTCTATCATTCATCTTTGATAAATTCGTGTACCAGCTGTTTATTGTTATCACCAGTTTTGATTATTTCGACTGTTTCATTCGCCAATAACCACAAAACTCACAACTACAACAGGTTGGACACATAAAAATCCCGAATGACACCTGTCGGACGAAACATGCGCAATCTCGGCATAAACTAACTCGACATTTTCCACAAACTTCGACGCCTAATGACTGGTTACAGTTTTTGCAAACTCTGGGCGAGAATAAACGGCATAATTCTTCTACACATTCGCGTGTTTTAATCTCCGGAAGTGAAGGGGAATCATTTAGGAGAATGGTTGTCGGACTTCTTATACCCGCATTCCAGTCATCGTCATTATAAACCGTTCGTGTTTCAACGACCCCATCTATGACAAATACATTCTCCAAACTGGGCCAACCGGAACTACCTAAAATGTCCTCATTTTCTCGTACGAATCCAGCCCATACAGAGTTTTTATCCTGTAAAAAACATACAATTGAGATATTAAAAGTGAGCGATCGCTATATGGAACTCGGCTATACTCCAATTTTAGCTAATTTACAACACTGTTCACTATGTATATCGTTATATCGACAGAGTCGTGTGATTAAACGTATCAGTATTGTCGGTGAGTAAGTCGTAATAAAATTGTAATACTTACGGACGATTCTTTAGGTTCGATGGTATTTTTCAGTAAATTCGCCATTCCGAAGAAAGCTATAAATCGAATACTATTAGAGGTATATATTTCGACAAGCGGTTCTCAAATAATGATTTATTTCACGGTATACACTTTTAACTCCAACTATACGTTGATCATTAATTACTCAATCGATATCGTTCTGTAAATATAAGCGATATAAACATTCAAAACCCCAATATTACCATACACTGATTGCAATCAAGTTATGAAGGCTATAATTGAAACGCTTTCCTATAATCAAACCGTGTCATCTCTGTTTATTCAATCACACCTGTTACCACTATACAACCCTACACTTTCACATTGACAGATACTAAAATCAATACAATTATGTAACGTGACCGCCTCCTATCTGTATAGCGAGGTTATAATCGATATATATACCCAGTAATTATCAGTCGAGTGTTTGGTAACACTAATTGCAATGCCTTTTTGTAAAAATTAATACAGCCTACAATATAGAGCTCATTTTTGAATGATTAGCGTACAGATTCGGAGAATTTATTGATATGAATCCGTACTATATATATATATATCGAAATAACATCTTTTTGTAAAAGCGATGTAAAACCTAAAATATATGCCGTGTTATTTAATCGTTATTAATAATTAACGTATGAATTCGGAAGGTTTATTAATAATGGCATATGTAGATCTATACTATATATATATATCTAGGTAAATTATAACGTATATAATTTATTAATATCCAGACGCAATAATTTATACTAATAGAAATTGATAATGACGTATGACAGCGCTCGGTGGATTTGGGAGGCAGAGGAGGCTATGCGCATTTGGGAGGCTTGTGCCGGCATGTAACACGCATTAATCCGTTCATTTCCACCGAATTCACTTTGACTATGACCAAAATTTGAAGAGATGGATGATATCCCATTGTGGGCTTGGAGTTCATGCCTTGCTAATGGAGATTTCTCAAGCAATCATTTTGTGTTATTCACGTTGGAACATCCAACAGGTAATTAAATTCTCTTGTCCGAAGAGTTCCTACAAGAAAACAGCATACAAGAGATAAAAAGTGCTGGTCAAGATTAATTCATTTTCTCCAGCCTTCGCTGTATTTTCCGTGACAATGCTCGCCATTGATCGTCAAAGTCAACCGACTCACTGGGCTGAGATCGGCGTACGATATATATCACAGCAAACAATACCTCTAGTTAGATTTTGAAATGTGCGGCCTTGTCACTGGAAAGAACAAGGGTGTCGCTAGTGCGGAGGGGTGCGTTGAGTGCGAACGGCCCCCCTCTCACTGCCCAACCGATGTTGTTTCCTGTGTTGAACAGCACATTACGGACTCTAATAATTAAGCATGGGAAACGATCCATTTTTTAGAAATCCTGGCGACGCCCGTGAATTGACTGTTGAAGAGACTGACAGTTCTCTAACAAACCTGCAAGGCCACCAGACGTGCAAAGAAGAAGCAAACATTTCGCGCTTATTCGAAGAATCCCGACCGTGATTCAGTCAAATGGTTGTATAGCTTTATGTGGTCAATTACACATTTTAACTCAGTCAGTGGCGGCAGGTAATTTGGGGGCTCCAATTGAATACTGGGCAGAGAATATTAACGATCAAAGTCCATGAAAACACGCGGTGATGTCAGGAAGATGCATCACTTTAGGCAGTTTGAGTTCGTTCATGTGGTAAATCTACCAGTAAGGTTGACTGTCTTCATCTTTCGTTAAATAAGCCTCACATGCTGTTCCAGAAATCATGAAATGTCACGCAGACCGAATCATTCCTCAGAAGTGAAAAAAAAATCGCTTTGGTTCAAAATGGCTCTTCCATGATTGACCTTCATTGTGCAAGTCTGTTTTTGTCAACATCATCTTCCCGTACAGGAATTACCAACATTGGATGCTACATGGTCACTCCGGACTGATTCTGCTCGAAATTCGCTTCCACAGAGAATCCCACGGTGAAGGAAACATTCCCCTCTGGTGCGATCTTGAGGCCAGATACAAGACAGATATTGCCAAACAAGCTTCTACTAGTCGTCTGAAGGTTTGGAATATCCACCAAGACATAGGTGAGGCAGACTTCACCAAAGACCCCATGGCACTAAAGGAGCCATAAAGTGAGACCCCAAATTCTACACCATTAAGACCCGCGCACAAGATCAGGACCAAAGTCAGCCGATAAATCCGTCGGGTGTTGTCGTCTGCTGCAAGCAAGTGGGAGGGAAAATGTTTGCATGAGCAAGTAGAATGATATTCAGTTTGATCAGATTCCAAAAGAAATGGACGATGGAAATTCTGTAAATAGCAAGCGGAATACAACAAGATTTTTAAAAAGTTCATGAAAAGAAATCGGAGCCATCGCAAAAAATATAACCCAAATTTACTTAATTTAAAAGATACTCTAAATACGGAGAAAAACCAAACAAAAGTCACCAATGTCTCCTATGGGTCACCGTAGGAGTTTCAATACATTTCGCCCCAATTCAAATATTCTTACCGTTGCTGTTTGGTCCTGGTTGTTGTGGTAGGGTGAACTGTATATTTCTCCGTATTCTATAGGTCGCAAGTATGTAACCTAGAGCCACTGTGAAGCCCCAAACGGAGGTCAACGCATGACAAATAATGACCATGTAGGAGGCATCTCTCTTAAAATAAGTCACCAGGGCCGTCGTGACATAGACACTGTAGTGTAACACCGAGATGACGAGTATTACCGGGAGATTTTGGAACTTTGGAGGACAAAGTGACAAGCGCGTAGAATCCAATATGGCGAGAAGGACGATACAAGAGGCAGAAGTTAGTGCGGGCACAGACACGGCTCCAATAAGACTGTACGCCATCCTGTGTAGAACCCTTCTTGAAAAGTAAGGATCCACTAATAATATCACGGCCCTCGGTAAAGCGAATATCACCAACATGACGTGAAGACTACCTGACAGGCGGTTCGACGTCTGATTGTATTTTGCCCATGCTGTAACACAACTCGGTACCAGTAAGATGGTCAGCGCGCCAAAGAAAACGGCAAAGCCGTAAACGTGGATGTTCCACAGGGCGCCTAATTCGATAATGATGCTCGAGCTGTCCAATAAAACTGAAGATGAAATATTGTTGGAAGATATATTTTCGCGATCCATTGGGGATGTCTCCAGTATAGTCCTGACAAGTGTTCATATAAGTGAGCTCCTTATCGAAGAAACATCTTGGCAGCTTCACGACACCGATCAGTTCCTCCGTTGATTAACAATCTTCTGTCTGTAATGTGAGACGAGCATCAGGATCTATGGAAACAAAGTGATGTTGTCTGTCGCATGCAAACCTTTAATATACCTGGGAATTGACGTCACGTGTTTCTTTGACATCTCAGATATTTCAAGAATACCCACAAGCTGTTGGCTTGGAAAATCTTTCGCGATATCGAGCTTTCTTTGTTGTTGTTTTTTTGCTTCAAATATTCTTACGCAGCTTGTTTTCCTGTTCATTTCTTACTGTGTCGACATGACCTGATTCATAAAGATTCTTTTTTCCCTTTCTGATTTCGCTGCATCTGTCTGGTAGACACAAAATATCAATCACAAATCCATCCTCGTTTATGTCAACCTGACCATATGCATACAATGAACGCCGAGTCAATCTGTGACTGCGTTAATTCGTGAATGCGTAGTGTGCAGAATGGTTATATAGGCATCCTTATAAGCTAATGACGAGTGGTAGATTATTACACTATCACTTGAATCAATTTGTCTCCACTATCAGTTCTTTAAAGATGTTCCTCATCCTCGTTCATTAAACACGTCCTTACATTTGCTTGATTAATCATTGATCCAGTCCACTACCTCGATGACATAGTAGATAAGGATATGCATGACTTACCTTCGGGGGAACCAAGTATGCCATCTTGCCTTATTAATTGCCGTACTAAGTTGCATGCTACTCAACTGACATGTCCATATGGGAAAAGACCTCATTAAAATTACTGCCGATATGAAAGTGTCCTCAAGCCTGTCACACGGGTAATTAGCCTCAATTTAGTAAATCAATTTAGTACACTTAATAACTGATAATTCATACTTATTCCCTCGAGTTCATTAGATGACATTTGCACTTGAACTTGTCAGTTGATGAGTGTGTCGTCACGCCGCACACAAAACAGTACATGTAGGGTTTTCAAACATTTTCATGTTTCCATGCAGAGTGATATTGCGAAATAGAGTGGTGACTTCAGTAAACTACGTGATTAACCGAGTATATAGTGGAAATGGATGATTCACCTTTGTTGTGTATTACTTTTAAAAGGATATGTGACGATAATACGGGAAAAACTCCCTGTGTGTGTTTGTAATGAAGCTGATTTTTTTTTCAATCCAAAACCTGCCAAATGAGATTTTTCTAGAAGTTCACATACTGATATATCAGCCTCGAAAAAATTGCGATGCTCCGTTGTATAAAACTTGAGATATGATTGATCAAAATGTGCTCTCCGGCCTGATTTGGTATTTTTGAGGCTTTTACAGTGAGGATTTTCTCTTATAGCAAAATAATTTTTTCAGACAATATATTAGGAAGTTTGTTTATTGGAAAGAGGCACGACTGGTTTTGGTTTGAGGTGTCATATTTTTGCTATAGGAGAAAACCCTTCATGAAAATGCCCAGAAATAACAAAATAAGCCCGGGGGCACATTTTGATCAATCATATCTCCATTTATAGGCAAGTGAACATCTCAGTTTTTTTGAAGGGGATATTTCAGTATGTAAACTTCAAGAAAATCTTATATGGCAGGTTTTGTAGTGAAAAAAAAATCGGCTTTATTTTTTCACACAAAGGAGTTTTTCGTATGTAAACGTCACATATCCTTCCAGAACTGCTGCCAACGCCTGAACCCTTGACTGAGTGTACCCCTTCAGTTGTACTTTTATCGGTCGGGGAACAAGAAGAGTAGCCTAACGGACGTACATGTATGACCCACAGTGGTTAACGATGGTGTTATTGATCCTCCCTCTGTCGGATTTGAAACTAATTAATCTTGATTCATTTATAACATTGTAGAAACATTTTATCCTTGCTATGAATGGACTGTACCAGTTGTCGACCTTTTTCATACTGGTTTCTGATGATATCACCTTGATTTCCATTGGTTCATTGTAATTCATAAGCAAAGCGTCGATATCGGCCAAGAGGCGCTAAAGTTGCCAGTCTGAAACAAGGGGAGGCTGATGTAAGGGTTCCGATCCTCCCTCTGTTGGATTGATTTTGGTCAATTTGCACTATAACCGAAACTCTAATTTTTACCCTCAAAAATATGTCACCTTACGGATTTGTCACAATGAAAACTATGAATTTTTCGGTTGATTTTATATTCAAACGGTCTCCAAGTGAATTTTAGCTCCAATACATCTCTAAGTTTCAAAAGGAATCAACGTAACATTTTTTATTTTTTTTTGCAAAACATATAAACATATTCTCGGACATGACGGTTCCTAAGATATGACACTTTCTAAATTTTCCCACACTCTGAAACATTTCGGTTCATAAAGTGCCAAATCGATTCCACATACGCAGAACCAAATTGGTTTCTTGTGGAACCATTTTAATGATTTTGGTGTATGGAACCTTATTTGGTTGATTCAATTTCTGGTTCCATCTGCTTATAACGGTGACAGGAAGAACCTAATCTAGTTCTACATACAACGAAGAACCAGATGTTCTGAGAGTAAACCACAATGAGTTGATTGCCACATCGACTGTTTGATCCAATGTCAGGATAATCAGTGATGTATCATTTTTGCCTACTGCATGGTGTTTCAGCGAGGAAACATTGGAAAAACGGCAGCATTGGGGCCGATCTGTCACATGAAGGCATCGCCCTGATGTGGCAGTGGAAATTTGTTGGAAGCGACGTTAAATCTCACTCGCTCCTATAAACAATTCGTCTGCGCCGGTATATGCTCTATCAAAACGTACGTTTTAATCCCCTATATTCTCTATCAAAGTGTACTGTGGAGTACACGGTGGAATCGATGTGGCAAAGTATGCTTCGCAATTAGGCTGATTCAATATTGTAAAAAGCTTCCAACATCTCAGACGTCACTGACTAAAATGGGAAGTTGGACCTAAAGTGTTTCAAAAGATAATTAATCGATTATAAGAAATCCCATTAAGGGGTAATCCAAAGAAACCTGCCCCAGATACAGTTAATTACCATCCCAAAATTCGCAATAGGGCATTTGTATAAAGAATCGCCAATTTATCTCTGATATTTATTGCCAAATTTGCAATTCTCCATTATATTCACAGCTTCGCTAAGAAATTATATATCCAAAATATCTTGACAATACTGCAGCAAGTAAAGTCTCCATACCAGGTCTGGTATTGAAGATCATCGATATTTGATAGTAAACCACAAGTAAACACCTCAAATAGGCAATATTAATCAACAGGCAAAATGAATTGAAAGATCATAGTGAAGAAGTGAAAGGTCTATGTTTGAGGTAATCTCCATAAAGTGCAAAGGATTAGAAGAAGAAACTGTGACTCGGAACCTACAGATTTTAGCTGAAAGAATTTTTCTGTTGAGGCATTACAATCCAAGAACAGTGTGTGAAAAGAACACAATTTGTTCAAAACATACGCAGCATAGAAGCAAACAGATATTTGCTTGATTAATGTATCCTTCTTCTGCAAGGTACTAAGGATCTTCCATATAAATCTTTAAGGTTTTCGTCAAGTTTTCAGGGTAAATACATGAATGTTCTCATCTACATAATCATTCACCAGGTAAATATCAAAATTCTTCGTGAGGTAGCCGGGAAAATACGTGTATTATATAGCATAACTTGTTCTTGAGGATAAAGGGCCATAACTCTGGAAAATATCACCGAAATTTCATATTTCTACGCCAATCATTAATGGAGATACAGTGCCTTAAAATGGAGTACTAAAGTAGGATATATCGATGTTGACAATAAAGGGCCATAACACCGTAAAGAAATTATCGAAAAAACAAAACATACAGACATTGTCCATCTGCAGGGTAATAAACATCTTTCCCGTAAGTTTAAAGTTGTTGATAAAATAATAGTGGAAATATGTTCCGGACAAGCATATATTGATGTTGAAGATAAAGGGTCATAACTCTGGGGAAAATCAAGGAAAAACGTAGAAAACTGACCTTGCACATATGCAAGGCACTAAGCATCTTCCATGTAGGTTTGAAGTTTTTCATCAAATAGTAGCCGAGATATCTTCCGAACATATGTTGATATTGACGATAAAAGGCCATAACTCTGGCGATAATCATAAAAAAAGATACAAAAAAGTCAGACTGCACACCTGCAAAATACTAAGCATCTTCCATCTGAGCTTCGAACTTCTTCGCGAATTTGCAAGGGAACTTGTTTTGATTACCCCTTAGAGTCGTTACCCGACCTGAGGTAGAGATTGGGTTATTTTTGGTGTTATGTAACAGACCCCGATCATACCGAAACAAGAAGTGTGTAAGTCACACTTGATCTCTTCTAACCTGTTCACGCCACCAGCATGTATTTTTGTCTTGAACAAAGCCTCACGACACATCTATAAAGCAACAGGTTTGTTTCTGGGAAAATTATCTATCTATTGTCATTACAGGTATATGCGTTTTAACATTACAGCATTTAATTACCGTTCCCAATTTAATTCCTGGACAAAATCTTGTCGCGACACGTATACCTAGCGTAAATTTGTGATTCGCACGTTTCCTCTCCTTCTACATACAGTATGAGGAATATTAATCAATGACAACTGGGATATTTTAGACTTCAAATTGCCAAAATCAACATCAAGGTCAGCATAATGGTTCTTTTTAGAATAGTAGGATAAATTGACGCATATTTACCATAATTACAACAGTTATCAATAGTTAAACATCTTCTCCATGCTGTAGGCATGGGCAAGAGAGGAAAAGTACAAATCGCACGAGTGCAACTGTCGGTGCGCCTGGATAATCCTTTGTCTAAGAATTAATTCGGGAAAGTTCAATTTGGCATATAGTGTGATTTGAAATTATGAGGAAACGCTATGTAAATGTGCACAGGTAACTTTAAAACCGCATGGCATTTAACACGGGCACAAAAAACTGCTTTAACCCTACCAGGCCTGGGGGTGGGGCCATTCTGGCTCCCCTACCAAACTTTCTGCGCTATCTCCGGAACTCCGTGACTTTATAGTTTATCATATTGAGGTCATTTTGCCACATGGGGTGCGAGAAAGGTGATGTTTTCGTCATATTTCTTCAAAATTTCTACTTTTCCGCAATGAAAAGCGGACGAAAACTATTTTATTTCACATCACATTAATATTTACTAATTTATCATGCACTTTTTGCGGAGAAATTGCATAAATAAAAATTTCGGAAAATCTGACCGAAAAATCGACTAAAAAATGCCGTTCCTGATTATGACGTCACTGTGACGTCATCAAAGCGGCCATCTTGGATTTTTGTTACATTTTCTGGTAGAGCTTGACCCAAGGGTATAGTGTGGTAAGTTTCAGCTCCCTAGCTCAAGGAGCAAGAAAAATAATTAGGGTCCATTTCGGCCCCAGGCCTGGACAGGTCCCAAAAAGCCCAGGTCAGATAGGGTTAAAGTGTATTTTATCGTAAGTATCATAGATAAATGGTTGTCATTGTGTGGATCATTACACACCAAAAAAACGAAATTCAATTGGAACAAACTGTTAATTTTCACAAGTATATAGGCGTCATATCCGAAATTATGACGGGGGGGGGGAGAACGTGAAAAACATTATAATCAAACGAATCAACCTTACAGGCGTAACTCCCTCTGTGGCGCTTATTGGCTGAAGAAATTATACGCACCGGAAAAGCACAAAGTGTTTTGGTGTGTACAACGAGAAAGGTAAAAAAACTGAAATTGACAGAAAAGATACACGCAAGGACAATCAATACATCGGGAATATAACCGAATTGAATACTCTTGCCAATTGTATCGCTGAGAGGAAGGAAGATTCCACTAACACATCGATTCAGCTATAATAGGATTCTCTAATAATCGTTAATGTTGTCCACAAAACAAGCACGTGAACTACTCAAGACAATATACTCAAAGCGGAACCTCATTCCGAGGGCATCGTCAATCAAAAATCTATATTAAAAAATGAAAGACATGAAACGCTGAAGTATTTCGAAATGATTGATTTATTCTGTAGCCGTGGATTCTACCTAAACATCTTCGCTCGCTTTGTAAATGTCGTCTACGGTATGGTGGCATTTTTTAAAATATAAATGATTTAAGATACAAAAAAAAAAAAATCCGCAAGCGGCTACACAAAGTTTCAAACATTGGACAATTTCCGATTAATTTCTTAGACGAAGGTTTATCATGGCGTATCGAAGGGTGCAGTGGCGCGTGACGCCCGACGTAAAATTGTGGTTCGTATATTTCCTCTCCTGCCTATACCTACACCATGGGAATATTTTTAGCTATTGATAACTCGTGTAAATATATATTAAATAGGCATACAATTATTCTATTATTCCAAGAAAGGACAATTATGCTAGCATTGATGATAATTTGGGCAACTTCAAGTCGAAAATAATCTAGTTTACCACTGATTAAAATACTATGGTGGCTTGTTAGTGCCATGCACTGATCTTTCTAATTTTCTGCCTTTCTCTAATTTTCAAGATTTCACTTTCGCATTTTCTCTCTTTTCTTGTCATCCTCTTAGATTCATTTCCGATTTTTCAAAATTTATCTCTGATTTTTAATTTTTTTTATTCATTTTCAAGAAACTGCAACCATTTCCATGAGAAAACGCTGGAAATTCATTTTCAAGAGACAAGAACAATTCAAACGACCACATGACAACACTGGAAATGCTGCAATTTCATTGATCAATTAAGTCGTTATAACGACTTAATAAGTCGTTCTAACGACTTAATGCTCCAATTTCATTGGTCAATTAAGTCGTTATAACGACTTAATAAGTCGTTCTAACGACTTAATACTCCAATTTCATTGGTCAATTAAGTCGTTATAACGAATTAATAAGTCGTTAAAACGACTTAATAAGTCGTTAGAACGACTTAATAGGGGCTGAAAAAAAAATTCCATGTCCCTTTTACGGCTCCGTAATACGGACTCACACATGTGCAGATGACGGAAAGGTACGGAGCCGTAAAAGGGACATGGAATTTTTTTTTTCAGCCCCTATTAAGTCGTTATAACGACTTATTAAGTCGTTATAACGACTTATTATGGGGTTATAACGACTTAATTGACCAATGAAATTGGAGCATTAAGTCGTTAGAACGACTTATTAAGTCGTTATAACGACTTAATTGACCAATGAAATTGCAGCATTAAGTCGTTCTAACGACTTATTAAGTCGTTATAACGAGTTAATTGACCAATGAAATTGGAGTATTAAGTCGTTAGAACGACTTATTAAGTCGTTATAACGACTTAATTGACCAATGAAATTGGAGCATTAAGTCGTTCTAACGACTTATTAAGTCGTTCTAACGACTTATTAAGTCGTTATAACGACTTAATTGACCAATGAAATTGGAGTATTAAGTCGTTATAACGACTTAATAAGTCGATCTAACGACTTAATGCTCCAATTTTATTGGTCAATTAAGTCGTTATAACGACTTAATAAGTCGTAAGTCGTTGTAATGACAGTGCTGTAATTTCATTGGTCAATTAAGTCATTATAACGACTTAATAAGTCGTTCTAACGACTTAATGCTCCAATTTCATTGGTCAATTAAGTCGTTATAACGACTTGATAAGTCGTTCTAACGACTTAATGCTGCAATTTCATTGATCAATTAAGTCGTTATAACGACATAATAAGTCGTTTTAACGACTTAATAGGGGCTAAAAAAAAATTTCGATATCCCTTTTACGGCTCCGTACTTTAACCCTGCCCCAAAATGTGAAGAAATTCTTAATTTTACAAAACTATTCGTTACTTTTCTATTCCATCACCAACATTAGCAAATTGTGTATCGTATTACATCTGTTCGATGGAGTATTGTTATGAGATTTAGCTACGTCTGTACAAACTGTATATCTGACTAAATGGTAGAAATAGGCCCGAAACTAGGCGAAACATTCTTGTTTCTGCCTTTTCCGTCCTAGAGAAATTATCACAATGTTTTGATATATCAATTGAAACGCCTCACCAGCATATCATAATTATTGTCAGATATCAGGTTATCTTTTGCAATGACCAGAATTGGAATATATAGTATAGAGCCGGTAAGAAAAGTGCATAGAATGTTACCCCCTGAGGGGGGAATGGTGGTTGTGCGAGCCGTCTATTTCAATGAGTGCCACCTATTTCTTATTTATTCCTTTTGTCCGAGCGAAAATGGCAACAATATTTTATTTTGACCCAATTTCTTCGTTAGCATAACATGATCTGAAAAGTCAAAGTATCACTTGCAGTAAACAAGACCGGATGGGACAGCAGCACGCACTCGCTGTCCCAAGGACCCAACGACGCATTAGATACGTATAGCATTGTCCCACTGGGGCATTGGAACAATCATATTATACTAACACTAACTATGAAGGATGAATTGGAAAGGAAAAGAATGCAAGATAAAAATGTCCTCGAATTTCTCCCAGTCTGCCCCACTACGCGGATCCGAAATTTTCTCAACTGATCAATCAGTTTGGTTTGCGGGATTTTGGTTAGTGTGAGGCTAGTGTGAGACCATTATAAGACGCAATTATAATTGATTCAAACCTAAATAATTATTGTGGTTGTCTTCCGATAATAATTCACTATCAGGAACAGACTTCATATGATCTCTACAGTAAAGTGATTGTGCATGGGAAAGGGTAGGGGTAACGCGGAAAAGTTTAGCACGTCTGCATGCGAAATGGTATCTTGATTTCTGGATGGAAATATGATAGCCTGGTCGTATCGTTGGAACTGCGCTCTGCCGCCAAAACACAGAAAATCATCACTTGTTCCGTATAAGGTATATTGCACGGGGCCACCATTCTTCTCATTCCTCGTTGTGTATTAGCATATAAAATAAAATAAAAAAATCTTTAGCGGAGAGGCTTGGTCAGTATGAAGATTTCGGTGACGTCCGCGCTCTCATACGGGCACTGTACGTTTAGACTATAAAAAGTGCGCTGTGTATCGTCTACTATCCACTCATTTCAACTACATCATGGCTAATGGTAGTAGACGGTCACTTTTCAACGCAATGAACACGGGAGCGTCGACCGAAACTTTCAGGGTGACAATTGGAGACGGAGAACAACAAGATCCTAGACGGATTCGCTCGAGCGGAGAAGACGAACATGTTACATTCATTACGTCCTTGCAGCTTGCTGAAGCTCAGATTGCTGAAGCTTTGAGAACGAGAAGCAGACAACAAGATAGCGAGATAAGGGACGCTGTGCAGGAAGAGGCTGATGATGATACAGACGATGAAGATGTACAGGAAGAGTTGGAGTGGTTAAACAGACCACCAGCAACTAAGGCTTTGACTCAGACGGCTACCACAACGATGGCTACCACAGCGACGGCTACCAGAGCGACGACTACCACAGCGACCGCAACAGGAATGACAATACCACCACCAGAGATAAGCCGCCTGAGACAACAAATTGAAGAATTAGAAGACGAAAAGACTACACTACGCCTACGACTGGCTAGGGAGCAGAAGAGATCATTCTGTACCGTCTGTCAAGACGCTTTTTTTCCTTGTGCCCACCTGTTCCTATGTGGTGTATGCCTGCTAAGCTTAACATACATGGTGGACTCGTGCCAATGCGCAGAGACAGAGGCCTTTCATATGAAGTTACGATGCCCTGTGTGTCGAGCCTGGGTATCAAACATCAAAAAAATATTCCGGCCGTAACGGTGTGATGACCAACCCGCTGTACTTTCCAAAGGCCCTTATTAGGGCCACCTACTTACACCCGAAAGGGAGAAACTTCTAACTAAAAGCTCAAACACCAGCTCCCACATCAATACCCCTTTGCATAGAGTGAACACTGACACACATTTGAATTTCTAATATTTATTAACACAGTAGAATGAACATAAGGTTTTCACCAAAGTAGACTCTTGGTGTTGAATTTTCTAATACAATTATACGCTGTCAAGGCGCTTAAATGAACATAGAATGAACATAGAATGTAGGAATACGGTAATGTCTGAATGTTCAATATTTATGCAACAAGACTTGTCTGAATGTTCAATATTTATGCAGCAAGACGTTTTTGAACTCGTCCATGTCTTTCTGCCCTTGGTGCACGTATATGAAGCTGGCAATCTGTTCACGTGGAATTCAGGGTGGACAGACAGCTTGCAATCCCTCGGCAATTTGCACCTCGTTAACGCCGTGTAGTCCCTCAGTCATCAGCGCGTCTGATGGTATACTATTGTCCATACACGTATGCGTGTTGAAGAGACCGTTCTTGTTCTGACAGCCTGCACATTGCTCGATACGCAAGTGTCGAATGCGGGGTCTGAGATGATCCAGGAAGGTGTCTTCTTATAAATATACTGAGTCACCTGGTCAGACAGGACTTCATGAATTTCATCTGTCAGACTTTGAAGTTTACGCCACGCAGGTATTTGCAAGGTGACTCCCTCAGATAAAGGAATACGCGTATCTCCCCTCAACTTCCATTTACGAATATGCACCAGCAGCATGTGGTTGAACATAGAACAGGTGAGGAAGACGTCGTCGCCCACATCAAATTTCGCTTCGTCTCTCCCCTGGTGGTCAATGACCGCATCGATGGCATAATAAATGGGCTGTACTCTTATCCAGGTCTCCAACGTCAAGGCGATATGCGTAGGTGGTTTGTCGTCCCAGGCCGCTGCGTTAAAGTGCACTTGCTCTTCTTTCACGCTCACAGTTAAATAGGGAGTGAGCTTCCAAGTGTTCATCTGGGCCGCCTGGTAGACCTGCTGGATGATGTCATTCTGCTGCACAGACATAGGAAGTAGCACCCGATCCTCCGCTTGCTCAGGCACTTGCTGGGGTACTGGCTGAAGCACTTGCTGAGGCATTTTTAAAGGTGTTAGTCGAGGACGTTTGGCAGGTGGACCGGACTCTTCGTGGGTACGTTTGGTACCTGTACTCCCTTCGGCGATGTCCATGACTAAGATTTTATCTTCTGAATCCTGGGCTTGAAGTAGACATGCTATTCCTTCATTTCCCGTCTTCTTCAGCATCTCCACGAAGGCTTGAAATGCTAAGGGGCCACGGCGCAGTAGATGGTCGATGAGGGCTCTGTTTTGTCGCGAAGTGGTCTTCTCCGCCATGATATCTTCCACACCGTGTTTAAGGATTATGTTTTCCCCCATAAGCAGATCACATATATCGGCCACATGCGGCATCTCATCAACGAGGCGAATACGGTGCTGTAGAAGCTTAGTTCGGTGAGATGACTCCATGACTGTTGGCTCAGGCTGGTCAGGCAAGTAGCTGCTATGGTCAGATTGGCTGGTGAAGTTGCACTGGTGAGGCAAGTAGCTCCTCTCGTCAAAGTGGCTCAGGCTGGTGAGGCAGGTTCAGGCTGGTAAGGCAGGTTCCGGCTGGTGAAGCAGGTGAATGAATGCAGCAATCCCCTAAAAATTCTCACTTTTATACACCTACATAGAAGTGCCCGGATGCAGGCGCGGACGTCACCGAAAAAATCACCCGCATACAACTCACCACATGCAGTCGCCCCCTCAAGACCCTGATACATACCCGGATGCAGGCGCGGACGCAACCGAGAAAAAACACGTACAACTCACCACATGCAGTCGCCCCCTCAAGACCCTCATATACAACTCACCACATGCAGTCGCCCCCTCAAGACCCTCATACATACCTGGATGCAGGCGCGGACGTCACCGAAAAAAACATCCACATACACCTCACTACATGCAGTCGCCTCCTCAAGACCCTCATACATACCCGGATGCAGGCGCGGACGTCAGCGAAATTCTGGCGGGAAAAATCCACAGACACGTCAGTACCCGCATTCCTATCATGTTTCCTACCCAGGTCACGCCCGATTCACGCAGACCGGAAGTGACGTCATACCTGCGCAGAACACTCCTGTGCACACCACTTTCCCGCGCATGCGCACTGACACCAATGTGGCTCGAAATAGCCTTTACTTACTACTCTTTGTCTAAGAATTAATTCGGGAAAGGTCAATTTGGCATAGTGTGATTCGAAATTACGACCAAACGCTATGTAAATGTGCACAGGTAACTCTAAAACCAAAAAAAAACTTTTTAAAAGCGTATTTCATTGTAAGTATCACAGATAAATGGTTGTCATTGTGTAGCTCATTATCAGTATAGCCGTCGTCCACAAAAGAATTTTCGCATCAATAATCGAACGACCTTTCACGTAATGTGATTTCCGCCAATTTCAAATATGCATAAAATGAAAATTAAAAAAAAAATGATTGTTTCCTGCAAGACAGGAGCGGTCGAGAATTTTCACTGATGACAGCAAGACATCATAATGTTCTTTACAAAACATCCGTATCACCGACGAATAGCCTCAAAGTCTATGAATATTTGAAACTAATACACAATTGTCGTGTCTCCATACATTCTATGTCCAGTATCTGGATTTGGTTCCGTAAGACGTATGGGGAACAAATCTATGCCGAAGATGGTGCTGTCTTCGAAGAGTCGATTTTGGGGGATTCTCTAATATGGAACAGAAAAGTGCTGATCAGAGCAGGGGGAGGGGGGGGCGGGTAGTGGGGGGGGGGGAACGTGAAAAACATTATAATCAAACGAATCAACCTTACAGGCGTAACTCCCTCTGTGGCGCTTATTGGCTGAAGAAATTATAAGCACCGGAAAAGCACAAAGTGTTTTGGTGTGTACAACGAGAAAGGTAAAAAAACTGAAATCGACAAAAAAGATACACGCAAGGACAATCAATACATCGGGAATATAACCGAATTGAATACTCTTGCCAATTGTATCGCTGAGAGGAAGGAAGATTTCACTAACACATCGATTCAGCTATAATAGGATTCTCTAATAATCGTTAATATTGTCCACAAAACAAGCACGTGAACCACTCAAGACAATATGCTCACAGCGGAATCTCATTTCGAGGGAATCGTCAATCAAAAATCTATATTAAAAAATGAAAGACATGAAACGCTAAAGTATTTCGAAATGATTGATTTCTTCTGTAGCCGTGGATTCTACCTAAACATCTTCGCTCGCTTTGTAAATGTCGTCTACGGTATGTTTTTTTCAAATATAAATGATTTACGATACAAAACAAAGCAATAAATCCGCAAGCGATTACAAACATTGGACATTTCCCGATTAATTTCTTAGACGAAGGTTTATCACGGCGTATCGAAGGGTGCAGTGGCGCGTGACGCCCGGCGTAAAATTGTGGTTCGTATATTTCATCTCCTGCCTATGCCTACATCATGGGAATATTTTTAACCATTGATAACTCGTGTAAATATATATTAAATAGGCATACAATTATTCTACTATTCCAAGAAAGGACAATTATGCTAACATCTAGTTACCACTGATTAAAACTAATGTGGCTTGTTAGGGCCATACATTTATCTTTCTAACTTTCTGCCTTTCTCTAATTTTCAAGATTTCACTTTCGCATTTTCTCTCTTTTCTTGTCATCCTCTTAGATTCATTTTCGATTTTTCAAAATTTATCTCTGATTTTTTTTAAGAAACTGCAACCTTTTCCATAAGAAAACGCTGGAAATTCATTTTCAAGAGACAAGAACAATTCAAACGACCACATGAAAACACTACAAATTAGCGAAAACCTCGAAAATTGCGTGAAACATCAGAAATAGCAAAAAACACAAAAAATAATATCCACCGCGGTGGTAATAATATCCACCGCGGTGGTAATAATTTTCGCCGCGGTGGTAATCCCCGCGGTGGTAATAATTTCCACCGCGGTGAAAATAATTTTCAAAAATAACCGGATGGGACAGCAGCACGCACTCACTGTCCCAAGGACCCACCGACGAATTAGATGCGTATAGCATTGTCCCACTGGGGCATTGGGACAATCATATCATATACTAACACTAACTATGAAGGACGAATTGGAAAGGAAAAAAGAATGCAAGATAAAAATGTCCTCGAATTTCTCAGAAATTTTCTCAACTGATCAATCAGTTTGTGGGATAAATATATACGGTACATGTAGAGTTTGGTTAGCATGAGGCTAGTGTGAGACCATTATAAGACGCAATTATAATTGATTCAAACCTAAATAATTATTGTGGTTGTCTTCCGATAATAATTCAATATCAGGAACAGACTTCATATGATCTCTACAGTAAAGTGATTGTGCATGGGAAAGGGTAGGGGTAACGTGGAAAAGTTTAGCACGTCTGCATGCGAAATGGTATCTCGATTTCTGAATGGAACTAGAACTCGTGGACTTCGAAAGACTGCCGTTATCTGTGTGATTTTATGGTTTTGATGTTTGACTGTGATCTTTAGAAATACATAGTTTTTCCTATTTCCCAAAATTTGATCATGTGTATAGGTTGTGTTATTTGATCATGTGTATAGGTTATGCTTTAGTTACCTATGACAGTCATAACAGGATGAAATGTACGAAGTACAATAATTTGATAATTTATTCCATTAATTAATTTGATGCTTCAGAGAAAATTTTAATGAAAACCAGAGCGTCTGAAGTCCACCGACGTTGAAACTACTGGTTTGGCTTGGAGCCTTAACATTCAGTACCCAGCATGGAAAGCAATCTCGAGTGATATCCTGTGGCAAGTTATCCACATACCAAATCTGCAAAGAATCCGTTCAGGTTTTTGAATGTTACCGTCCAGAAGTAACTATATTTTTTTACTTGTCTTCCTGGTACTTCAGCTTGTCACCCCTACTGAAACTTTTTTTTATTACCATACTGTCATGTATTCCAACTAGTTTCTCCATTTTTTCAGGCATTGTAAAATTTGAACACACGTTTTTTATGTTTTTTTTTCTCTAGATCGGGAGACGTTGATGACACTGACAGATTTATCTCCTTCCTCTAGCTCTGCATTGCCAAGATCAATGTCCTCACTTCATGATGTTGATCATCATCCTAACGCATGGTACGATCATACGTAGAAACTTCTGCTCATAGCCATGCAGTAATGGGTGATATCTGAGTACAGGGCATTTCCCAATTGGTCACATCCGATTGGTCCCGTGAGATCCGACAACGGCGCAATCACATTCATAAAACAAAGACACACGTCCAGAATGCCATCGACTGAAATGATCCCTTGATGGGCCTCGAAATGCCCCTATCACAAAATAAAAAGCATATCATTTTCCTGTGAATTGTCGCCGATTTTATCTTTTTGAAATACATGTAGGTAAGGTTGTTTGTAATATGATTTTTCTTAAGAAAAACAAAGAAGCATGCGCCGTTAGAGTGAGAACTAAAATAGCTGACTCGCACAACTTCGTTTTTGTCTCGCATAGAATCCCCCAGCCTCTGCACTCAAGTGAGACTGACACGTCTGAGACGCCCAGGTCGAAATATTTAAATACAGATAATTTCATTGGTTCGTTTAAATGCGGCGGGCATGTGACTTGATGCTTCAGGAACAACTTTCGAACAGGATTATGTCCCTCCAGAAATATGTCCTTTGCAGCTGAGAGGTGGCACCGTGTGGAATACATGCCGAATCATAGCGTTAAGCTAAGGGCAGTGTTAAGTGAAACGTGAAATGCCCTCAGCAAGCTAAGATGGATGTTGACTCGGTGGGCTCATTTCTTTCACCAGACTGTTTCACTATTATGGAGTTTAGTGTAACATGTCAACAAAAGGTTCAATTATGAGATTAAATTTGTTGGAACGATATTTTCTCAAATATCGTAACAGCAGGGGGTTTTAGCCACTTTTTCATCTAGGTAACCCAGATTAAAAACTTGAATTTGAAGAATTGAATTTTTGAGAAATTTTGAAATTGAGTTTTGCCCCAAACAATTCAGTTTTTTACCGATGGGAAAATGCGCGCCAAATACGCGCAAAAAAAATTGTGTTATAGTGGATAAATATTGAATTCTTCAAGAGATAAGTCGAGTTCCCAAATGAAAATGTTGAATTGTCGTGACAAATAATCAAGCAAAATAATTGTTGTTGTTGTTGTTGTTGTTGTTTTCACCAGCTCAACTCGCGAGTGCTACGTTAGCGTGTCTGGAGCAAGTCAAAATCGGCACGGGGTACGCAACGTTCATGTTCATGTGTTAGCTGCCCGTGTTGGCAAGCACGATTTTCTTCCGATTAAAATACTCAGTGACAAAGTTTTATTCAGCTTTTATTCTTCGCAACAATAAAACGTAGGAATCACTCCGCTTGTTCTGGTTTAGTTATCGAATTGATGTTGCCAGGCATGAACAGTCGATAGTAATATAGGCTGAATCGTGCCAGTCAATCTGGTGCAGTTCTTTTTATTTATCCATTAGTTTTGCCTTTCAAGCAAGGTTCTTTATTCGCTAGCCACAGCGCCCTCAATGAGCATATCAATTACATAAAGGAAGATCACTTCCAAGCAGCTCTCGTAAAAGTCTTGCGAGAGCCCATTTTGCAGTATGCGCAAAGACGTTTCCGCGCAGTTTTTCTTGTTAAATATCTTTTTCCAAACTTCCGGTTAAGAATTTTAGGTGAACAATTTGGGCTTGAAAGACAGACTTCCGTTTATCTGAGACAGCCCAAATTGTTACGAATTTCTAGTTCAATATCTTCTCCACATTTGGCCCTGTGACGGTAAGTCTCAACTCTGCTTTGTTTTTTCGCAATTTTGCGGACAAGGCGATTTTTGCCCCCATGAGACCAAGCTGATCCAATAAGGTTGCACGCGTAGCGGCAGCCTTAAATATGGTAGTCTGGTTGTATCGTTGAAACTGTGCTCTGCCGCCTAAACACAGAAAATCATCACTTGTTCCGTATAAGGTATATTGCACGAGACCACAATTCTTCCTTGTTGTGTATTAGCATATAAAATCACAAAAAAAACCTAGAAGCCTTTCGATGCATGAATCCTCTTGACATAACAGTATTACCTTGTTGGACATCAACTGCGGAACTTTTGGTGAAAATTCACCATGGAAATTTTCAACTTGCCGCGAATGACAGCTGATCGGTGTTACCGAAGGACCCCTTGCACTAAAACGCCATTTAAACTGGTGATGTGCGGAGGCATTATATCTCAACTACTGCACGTCTTTTCGGTCCAAGCTTATACAGCAGGCAGTAAACATAACTATTTAAATAGCATGGAAATATACACAATATTCTATGTAATAAATGTACCAGTATTCAGTATGCACGAGATACCCGTTAGCACAAAATTACAGATTGTACAGAAATAAAAGGAACTGATACAGTTCAAGTACACCCAGTGTCATAATCGTTTCCAGTCTTCAATTCCCGGCTGAATTATTAAACTGTAAGACATACATTTCCAGATGCTTATCGTTTAGCTGGTTAAAAATATTTGAAATCAGGAGTTACCGGAACTGTCACACGGCCAGGTCAGACTCTAATCAAAGCTTAGAGAGTGGTCAAGTTTTGGTCAATACAATTCACACGCTATATGACTATCATCCTCGCTTCTCCAGAAGCACACATCCACGATACCTCTGGCTAATTCATCACATCGAGTATTTATTTGGTACATCATTCATGAATTTACGTCACGCCTCTCAAACCTCGAGATCATCAGTACGATCAATCAAAGGCCACTATTTTACTACTCTACGACTCTACGATGCAACACGCAGGCGCACAGAGTGCTCGCATGTTAGTTCCAAACAAAGAATTTAAATTTTAGTCACGTGCCACAGACAGCCTAAACGGCAAATGGGGGGTCTGGGGGGGGGGAGAGGATTTGGCTTGAAGAAGAAGAAAACATGTGACTAATGTATACACTGAATGAAAGATCTATCTCCCCCGTATCCAAAAATGTAAGCAAATATTTTTTTGGTATTTTTTCTACTCGACTAAATCGGCGTTCAACCTGCGCATTGTTGTTTCTCAAGCGTGCCGCCATTTTGGCTCGGGTCGTCTAAGCGTGTGACGTCACCCGGGCCTCGCCGCTCTCTAGCGGGGGATGAGAAAATATAAAGCCTAGCTGAAAACTGGACACTGTGTAATCACGACACCAACATACTCGATCAAACACAGCTTCATTTCATTTTTTATTTTATTTTATTTTGACTGGTACATCGAAAGATAATCCAGAGATTATTCTGATAAAATAGCTCTCTTAGCTGTGCTTGTTGCTCCCGCTTCTCCAGCCTGGCAAGTGTGGACAGTCGTTTCGGTTCGGGAGCCTGACGATGTACAAATTCGGATTCAATACCATATTTTGCGTAAACCTCTTCTTTGAAACAGCCTGTTAAGAAGTGCAACGAGCACAGTCTTGGGTTTGCGTTAGGACGAAAATCCTGCCGACCGACGTTATGCACCCACTGTTTCAGTACATCTGGTTTCAACATTGGGAACCGATGAAATGTCACGGTTGTTTGAAAGGTTTGGATTCCCAGATACACAGTGCGGCATGATGCCCGTGTATTTGCAGAATATTGGCACACTACCACTATCAAATTATAACAGTATACAAAATATAAATCTGCAGTCTCGAGGGCTTCTCATACTTCAACGTACACGGTGGAAGTGAGTATGGGCCCGGCTGACGTCACGCAGCGATGCGCACAATATGTTTTCGGCATTTCTGATTGGTTAAAATAGACGCAAGCCCTTGTAATGGCGGCACTTATGAATCTGTCCACATGCTTCAGTTTTTGATGTTTCGATATGAATAGATAGGCGGTAAAAAGTCGCAAAAAATATTTGCTTACATTTTTGGATACGGGGCAGATAGATCTTTCGTTCAGTGTATAAATTAGTCACATGTTTTCTTCACCTCAAGGTTGTTTCACTCATATGGGGACAGTCAGTCGGTTGGTAAAGGAAGCCGGAGGACTCGTAGAGAACCACCGCCCTTCGGCCAGTAACTGACAAACTTTCACACATGGACCAGCTGGTGATTGGCCACCGCGATGTTTATGAGACCTAGAGACACAAGCCTCATTATGGTGAGGTGGCTTGGCAAAAAGATCGTGACACGCTGGTCCAAAGCATCAAACTTGGCACATCCATCACTTGAGGCATACAGAACCATATCAGAAGGGGTGCCCCTTGCTCTGGGCCGTGTGACGCTCTCTGGGCAAAAGGGCATCTAAGGGAAAATATTATCATTGAAAAAATAGTTAGCTTCCCAATAGCTTCACGATTTTCGCTATCCTTGAGAGCTGAAACTTGCCACACATTATCTTTGATTCCAGCGCTATCACAAAATGTAACAAAATTGAAGATGGCCTCTATGATGATGTCACAGTGACGTCATATTGTAAAAATAAGCCATTTTATTGACGATTTTCCTGATCGATTTTTCAAATTTTTGATTAGTGCAATTTTCTTCGGTTAAACTGTCTTGTAAATTAGTAAATAATCATCTGAAACACCAATTTTGAAGAAAATACGAGAAAAACACAACTTTCCAACTACAGCCCTGTGTCGTCCATTCTGAATTTACCCATGATGCTCTTCTCCGAGAATTAAATGCTGGACCATGCACATGTAAATGTAATAGTCTCGTCACCCAGTGGAATTAAATTTAGTTTCAGACCCCTCCCCCAATCTGCCTCTGAACCTGAAATCGTCCCAAGCACACTCAGTCATGTCAATAGCGATGGACAGATGTACACGTGTTATTTTAATGTTCATTTCATGTTCCTGTCCCTCAATGGGCGTTAAATGCACTTTCCGGTCCTTTTCTTGTGTCTGTTCACTCTCCTAGATCCCTATATCTTGAAAATTATATATACTTTCACACTTGGTATTCCCACAGCTATCTTGCCAAAGTCCCATGAACATTCGATGGCAATATATAGACAAGTGCTATAACATGTTACTTGTATGTTGCATGTTCTCGGTCCCCATTGGGCGTTAATGTACTTCTGATTTCTTCTTGGTTCTAGAGTCCCTTCTCTGACCATATAGCTCTGTTAGCTATCCTGACATAATTTCACGGCCTTCCAACAAAAACAACCCGGCCTCCAACAGGCGTAAGATGTCCTTTTAGGGATTTTTCTTTTTAGGTTCACCTTCACTGACTCCAACACTCTTCACATACAGTTTCGTACCATTCCGTCCAAAACTGTGGCTATATACGGCGGTTACAAATATACAAACACAGACGTGTAGAACTAAACACATGTCCCCGGCTATGGGACTATGAAGTATCCCCACGACCTCTCGCACTGGCTTAAGCGGAATTAGATACGCTAGCTCGGTAGCTTTGATGACAGATCAGCTCAAACAAATAACTCATCGGATGTTAATGGATGATCAAGAATGCTCCAAAAAAACTAACCTGTCCAGTCTTGGGCATTTCCATCTCCTCCCATTTTACGAGATGAAAACTGAATTATCAAATTTTACATGGATGAGGGACGATTGTTTCCTTTTGCACTGGCGATTATGTAAACCTAATTGGTATAGATAGTTTCAGTCACTCGGCCTCCCTTCTCAAAGAACTTTTCCCTGATACCAGTGACCATAAAATTTATTTTATGGTCCCTGCTGATAACCCAAACAAAAATGACGAAACGTTGAGAGCTGTAACTTAGAGCCTATGCTATTGAGTTTATTTTTTAGCTTGTTGCAGAATACTCGGAGCAGAGCATCATGAGTAAATTCAAAATGGATCACATTAGGGAGTAACAGAAACTTCTGTATTCGTCGTATTCCCTCAAAATTAATGGGTTTTTCTTCGTGAAAGTGCTCAAAAGCATTTTATCTCAAATAAGATGATTATTTACTAATTTACCAGGCAGTTTCAGCGAGGGAAATTGCACAAATAAAAAATTGAAAAAATCAGTCCGAATAATCGTACACAAAATGGCTTATTATTGGAATATGATGTCACTGTGATGTCATTATGGCCGCCATCCTGGATTTTGTGACATTTCTGGTAGCGTTTGAACCAGTGATACAGTGTGGCAAGTTTCAGCTTCCCACCTTGATGAAATAACAAAGCTGTTTGGAGGCTAACTATTCTTTGAATAACAATATTGTCCCTCAGATGCCCTTTAGGGGTCCAGAGAGCACCACAGAGCCCAGAGCAAAGGGCACCCCTTCTGATATGGTTCTATATGCATCAAGTGATGGGTGTGCAAAGTTCGGTGCTTTGGACCAGCGTGTCACGATCTTCCCAAAATATGGCCCTAAGCCACCTTACAATAATATACAACGGTTAGGCCCGGAGTGAAAAGGCATGGGAAAGTCGTCGTGCTCGCGACGATGTATGACTCTACACGCCTCCTTGTGATTTTAACATACTATCATTACTTTTTCTGAAACCTTTTTCTGAAACCACACAACAGAAATATAAGGTGTTCAATTAAGTCCCAAGTTATGACATTGTTAATAAATTCATATTAAATTCATACGTATACATGTACGAGAGACCTTCTCTATGTTCAGTATATTTCACACTTTGCCTAAGAATTTAAATCACCCTGTCTGGCCTGGGATTTTTGGGATCTGTCCAGGCCCGAGGGACCATTTCGGCCCCCACCCCCTCATATTTTCTTACCCCTTGAGCTAGGGGGCTGAAACTTTCCACACTATACCCTTGGGTCAAGCTCTACCAGAAAATGTAAAGAAATCCAAGATGATCGTTTTGATGACGTGAACAGGCATTTTTTGTTAGATGTTTCGGTCAGATTGTTCGATTTTTTTTATTTATGTGTTTTCTTTGCAAAAACTGCAAGATACATTAGTAAATAATAGTCTGATGTGAAATAAAATAGATTTTGCCAAATTTTTCTCCAAGAAAAGCAGGAATTTTGAAGAAAAATGACGAAAACAACTTTTCTGGTATCCCACATGGCCGCCATCTTGAATTTACCCATGATCCTCTACTCGGGGGTTATGCAAATAGGCTCAAAATGACCCCAATATTATCGCTGTCGATATTGGTACGGTAATACTATTTTCATGTTTCAATGAGCTGCATCGTGGTTTATAGGGAAGGAATCGTGGGAAATGTTCATGTATTCGAGACACAGTATCGCCACACCAGATAACCCATGTGCCAGTTTTCGCTGCGTTAATATGTCAAAGAAAACAATTTGATTGTCGATGCCGGCCATATTGTTTCAGGCCATAACGTGTCACAATCTTCTATACAAGATCATCGATCAAAACAAAATTACACAGTGATCGATTTAGGCCCCTCTAATTATTTTTCTTATCCCTTGAGCTAGGGGCCTGAAACTTACTACGATATACCATTGGTCAAGCAGTAGCAGAAAATGAAAAAAAAAGATCCAAGATGGCCGCTTTGATGACTATACGTGACCGCCATCTCTGCTTGAGGGGTTGTGCAAATAGGCTCTAAATGGTCCCAATATGATAAACTACAAAGTCACAGAGTGTCAGCTCTCATCTTTTTTTGTTCCGGAGATAGCGCAGACAGTTGTTAAGAGGGTCATTAGTGTTAAGTCATTTTCACAGTTCATATCCGAAAGGATACTAAACAGTTTTGATTGGTTTTGATCGGAGCTAATGTCTGCGGAACCCCGAAATGTTCCAACTGTGTGTGCATCGATTGGAAAAGCGGTTTCGGACAAAAAGATAGTTTTTTGTCTTTTATTAATATTATTATATTTTTTTTTTTGCATAAATCAAAGATGACCGACAGGGATGTTGAACGATTGACTTTCTTTACGGAGGCAAGGTAGATCCGTTATCTCCTAATTATGATATCAAGTCTCGACTTCATCTTGCCCAGTGGTGTGGAAGAAATGAAACGCGCAATTCACCAAGTGTGGCTAGGAACCCTAGATAGCAATGAATGCACAGTCTGCTGACCAATTGTGCCATTCTACAAGCCTGGCGACTGTTGTTCCTGAATAATTTACTGGTGACAACACTTGTTCACGAAAGAATGTAAACGGCGACTACACTTGTACTTGTAGCGGCAAAGATCTTCCGCGACTGATTTCTTGGTCCGGTGCCTGATAATGCTCAAGGATCTGTGAACCGCTGCTGCTGCTCAATGATATTATCGAACATTGTTGTTTTTGAGGATCTTTAGATGGCTGAAGTTCCTCAAGGATCTGTCGGCGGCTGATGTTCCTCAATGATCTATTGACGACTATTGTTCTACATAGTGCTATAAGTAAATTCTTCTGTTCGGCAAGTCATGGACAATGGGTCAGCGTTTCGGTCAGCAATTGTCCTAAAATCATCACCGCAAATCAGTTATATCTAAACATTTTGTGAAAGGCCATCATTAAAACCATTGTTTTAATAAACATGACTGCTGCTATGTTTTCGAAAATTGAAGCTCGATCATTCCGCTCCAAGCTTATTTCCTTTCTTTTCTCTACAAGACCCCTTAAAAAGTGTAAAATAGTTCAATTCGGGCCCAATTTATAGAAAACTTTGTTAGAGCGATTTCAATGAAATTCTTATCTCTTTTCCTGGTCCGACGTCACGATGAAAAGACGGGGGGAAAAAAAAAAAAACGTGTGGTCGACCTACCTGTTTATTGTCTGATTTTCTTATCGGAATTGAGTCGTGATTTTTACGCTCGGACAAGAGGCATAACTGGTGATTGACAAAATTTACTTCCGGACCCCAATCACTGTACATGTATAGTTGAACCATCCATCGCTCTATATACACCCGTTTGCAGAACTGACAAAGCCAAACAGGATGATATTATAGATATAAGGTCCTAAGAAGGAAAGAGGAATTAGGATGTAGCAGAAAAAAAACAGGCTGTCTACCCTATTATTATGAATTATGAATGGGACCCTTCTCACCGAACTTTGGAATGAGCCCTCCGGGATCTAACGATGTCTGATTTTCCTTATAGATACAAGATATATTGTCAACTGATGTTCCTCATACAATTGTTCCTTGATGATCTATTGGAGACTGTTGTTCCTCGGGGTCTATTGGCGGCTGATACTCCCAAGGATCTATTGAAGACTATTGCTCTTCAAGGATCTATTGAAGACTATTGTTCTTCAAGGATCTGTTTGACGGTTGATGTTCCTCAAGGTTCTATTGAAGTTTGTGGTTCCTCAAGGATATATTGACCACTGTTTTTCCTCGTTGATCTATTATTTAACGTCTGACGTTCCTCGAGGATCTATTGACGGTTGATGATCAACAGATGATCTATTTACAGTTGTTATTCCTCGAGGATTGATTCACTGCTCTCGTTTATCAATGATCCATTAATTGACGGATAATGGTCCTCAATAATCTATTGACGGCTGTTGTTCCTCGGTGGTCTGTTAATGACTGTTGTTCCTCGGAGGTCTATTGAAGGCTGATATTCCCAAGCATCTATTGAACACTATTGTTCTTCAAGGATCTGCTTGACGTTTGAGGCTCCACAACGTTCTATGGACGTTTGTGGTTCATCAGGGATATATTATTCAACGGCTGACGTTCCCCAAGGATCTGTTGACGGCTTATTGTCCCCAAATGATCTATTTATCATAATTGTTGTTCCTTAACGATCGATTCATGGCTTTTGTTTATCACTGATCTACTAACTGACGGATGATGGTTCTCAAGAATCTATTGACGGCTTTTGTTCCTTAGGGATGATTGAATCACTGTTGTTCCTCAATGATCTACTGACGTTTATACTCTTGTTCCCCACGGATCTATTGACAACGGTAGGTTACCGAGGATTTATTAACAATTGTTGTTTCTCAAAAAAGATCCTACGTTTGTACGGTTTTGACGCCAGCATTACCGACTCATTTTGAATAATAACATATAGTCTACAGACTTGTGTGAATTTGTAGGCGTTTTCGCTCCATTCTTGGCGACCAGGCTAAATTAACTCTATAATTAAAATTACGAATTTAGATGTTGTCTTTGTTTTCATCAACCTCCAGAAAACACAGAACCATTTTGGATTTGTCTCATTATTACCATTCTTACTTCAGTTTGCCGTTTCTGCAAGGGGTTGCTGTCTTTGTTGACGGATGCCTTTCTGACACAATGTTGCATGGTCGAACTTTTGACATCTTTATATGGCGGTTATTTTGGATTTCAAGGCGGCCGCCATCTGAAACTTATTTCTATTCACATTTTCTTACGAGAAACGCGTGATTAAAATCATTTCTGTGGTTATATCCATATTTTTAGGGACAAGGCTTCAAATAGTGGTTCCGTAGACATCATTGTAACATCGGGCATTATGTATTCCAAGATGGCCGCCATTTGAAACTTATTTTGGCCAATAGCCTTACCCAAGCGAATTAAGAACTTGATGCATATATGACTTTGCCACGCATATGCAAGGGCTAAGCTTCAGAAGGTGGTAGTAGACGAAATTTAATAACGGCGGCCGTTTTGGATTTCAAGACCTGCGACCTGTTTTCGTCAGTATCTCATTTATCTGAATGAGTCATGAACTATGTCTTAGTCTTTTTATTGTCCAGTTCAACAGAATTGCAATAGAATCACACTCTCATGGCCGCAAGTTTAATTTACCCGTGGTCCTCTGCTCGAAGGGGTGTGCAAATAGGCTCAAAATGACCACAATATGATGGGCAATGAAGTCACGTAGAGTCAGCTCTTCATTTTTGTTGTCGTTCCTGAGATAGGAAAAATAGTTTGGTAGCGGGGTCGGCATATACTTCAGGCCAATATGATGCCACTATGTCATCACCAGTGTCACCGAGATAAGCGGTTGTATGAATTTGTTGATGACCCATCCAGGGTAAGAAGTGGAAGGATTCAGAGAATATCGAGTATTTCTCTAGTATGTATGAGGTATGGCATCGCCCCGCCCCGCCTATCAACCGACTCCTATTCTGTTCACTCATTTGCAAGAGGCCTACATCCCCAACCAAGGCCGACCGATCTCAGGTTAAGGTGCCGGACAACCATTTTCAGGAAGCGGACAACAAATAATACGGCCTACAAACCTGTAATTGGTTGTCCTTGGACAACTGATACTGGATAAGACAAGGTTCACCTTCACACCGGCACAATAGCACACATGTATTAGATCAAAATTAATCTCGTTGAATACGATATATAAGGTTCGAAATTGGATCATATGCTGAAAAGGCTGGAGTAAGAGATTGAGTTGAATATAACGTCACAGTCAGCAATATTTCACCCGAATAGCGACGACAGCTTTAGTTTTGCAATATTAACAAGCTGAGTAGCTAGCAGGTCCTCCGCCAAGTAGCCTGTTTGAGAGCGTACAGCATATACCCTTCCAATATCTCCTTAAATATAACTTCGAATGTGGATATGTGTATGTGAAAGAGACGTTTATCTGGAGTTGTTGAGACAAGTAGAGGAGGTTTGGGAAGCAGTAATGGGTAGTGTAACACTGGAATGTAAGTCTGTAGTTGTATATGAATTTGAGAACGGTGATGTTTATACATCGATAGGTGGAATAGATCTCAAGATATCGCGTTCACATCACAGATGGGTACAATATGGGTGAGTGAAATCCAAGATGGCCAGTGGCAGCCATATTGCATGACATACTACCTCAATGATAATCAATATCAATAGCCGTCTAACTGATGTGAATATGATTTGTGTATTTACAAGGGGCATCATTTTGTAATTATTTCCAGACAGTCACCTGATTGGCGAACAGATACGCACGAGATGTATATATCCCGTGAATGAGATTGCTCTTACGAAAAGCTGCCTGGGGACTGAGACCCATTATTTTCATTTCAGGAACGCCATGGGGCTTTAAGGTAAAAGACATAATGAGAATCTTGATCTTTGAACTAGTTAATATGGAAACAAAGAGAAGAGCCGATAGGCCATAAATATCAGTTATTTCGAGGTAACTCAGCAAATTGTCGCAAACAACTACAAATTGTCCATTCCATATTTAGCTGTATGTATCTACCCGAAGCAGGTGGGTATCTCTTTACGCAGTGTTCATACTGACGGCTGAGCAGAATTGCTTTTATTCACGCTCAACTCTTAGACAACTACATCGAGCATTTATCGGATTTTTTTTTATTTTAGCATCAACACAAGAAATTATTCCGGGAGATTTTTTTCATGTACTCCTTCAAAATGAGTCAAATGAAGCCTAGACTTTCAAAACTTTGACAAAGGGCCTAGTTAAAATGCCTTTTTGTTCATGAATCAACATTGCAAATGTGGAGAAAAATGTCTAAGTTGGGTTAGAAGATATAGAAGCCAGACAGTTTAATATAGGAGCAGGAAAATTCAATCCGATCACTTGTTGTACGCGATACTAAAGCACTAGCCTACAATGACGACGAAAGTTGAATGGAAAACACGTGGGAATTATTCTACTACAAATTTGTGCTAAAACTGTAACATCAGAAGAACGTACAAGTGCAGTATGGCATTAAGCTGATCACCTTTTCTCAAATTCCCGATATCTGAGTTAGCTGAACTCTGTTTCAACGCACTTTAACAGACAAAGTGGGTCTTCAGCAGATGGTCAGTGATCTGGAACGGCGACATTTAGAACTCAATATTTGTACCTCACACACGCTATAAATTGCATTCTCTCAAATTTTCAAAGGATTCCTGTCGGGGTTTTTTTTATGTTTTTTTTTTCAATCTTCCGCTCGGCTATTTTCGTATTGACGGAACTTAGCCTCTCACATGGAACGCACAAAAAGCCACCCGTGGGGAGCGTATGGTGATCACGTAGTGAGACGACTACGAAATAGCACCTTTGATACTCGAGTGGTCTGATTACATTTTATTGTGAAATGAAGTTAATTTTAGCCATAAGAACATAATACATTAAAATTGTACAAAAGTATTTCTATGTTCTGTTGAATAGCAATATATAGCCCCAGAATTCACCAGCTGCGCTGAGTTCCGCCCATACGAAAAAATCCGAACTTGAGATTGGTTCCCATTCTGTAACGAACTGGTTCATCTATACGCATCTTATGGATGGCGAAGTGTATGCAAATGATTGGTTCCGCCGAAAATTAATTGTGCGCATGTGCGAACGTGATCCCATTTCCGCTCCCAGAAATCCACTAAACTACAGGTCACTTTCGCAGCTAGTGATTCTTGTGGCTGGATTGATTTTTTGTTATCCCCAGTGGCCTTGACCTTTCGAACTCACTAGTATTCTTGATTGCCATTAGCATGAGGTATTCCCGAAGTTTGAGTCCAATCAACGTCATTGGATTGCAGTAATAGCACAGACATGTTTACAATAATGTCCTGGTGGAGGCTCACCGTTGACCTATCTGACCATTGATCATTTTGAAGGCGACGTTAAATCAAATTCACTCAGACACTCGCCCATTGACCTCTCGCTGATGTATCCTCTCATACACAACATGAATTTTTAAGATTTTCTGATATTTAGGCCACAGAAACTTTGACCTTTGACCTATTGACCTATTGACCTCAGTTTTTATACTCTAAGGAACTAATTAGCAACGAAAGTTGGGAGAAAGAGGACAATGAGAATGATTACTCCAAAACTTTTGAAACTGACCTGAACAGTGTAGTTAAAAACCCAACTTCAGATAAATTGGGAGTCCATACATGCAAACCTATACGGCATCCAAAACACAATGGTAGAAATAATTCTGTACGCCATACACTGAATTTTTTACTAACAAGGCTTGTGGTGGAAGTAAAAAAGTGAATCAATTTGAGGTTTGATTAATGGTCTCATACCCTGATGACGTATTATATATCTCTCAGTCACGTGATGAATTGTATTTCCATTCATCTGTATGACGCGTGAACACTCAACCAGAAATCTAACATGGATTATGTAACACGAAACCAATTAAATTGTCATTGTCAACGCAAAGTACATGTCCCGCAAGGCGTGAAGGCCTATATGTAACCCGATACACCAAATTAAAGCTTGCTCTTCAGACGGTGCCAGCTTAGCTCAGGGACCTCGTGCTGGCAATTAAGTTGATGTCATGTTAAACTAAGGAGGTGACCGGCTAATTGAATTGTATAACGATGCTCACCTGTCATTTAATTGCCATGGATGTTTGGGGCTTGCATTGCATCAAGGGATAGAAGTGATATTTTATTGTCATGGATGTTGGGGGCCTACGTCATCAGGCTTCGAGACCATTGTATCGACACCTTTTATCGTGGCTGTTGCCTGTGATCCGTGTTGACTACAATATGGTGATCACTTCGAGTCATCTCGCGCGTCGCGGTCTCGATTTCACAAATTATTCTATTGGCAGACCATGACGCGTGACGCATGATGCTGTCGTGCGCGAGAAAACCTCACAAACGCGACGCGCGGTAATGCCCGAATAGGACAAATACTTCATTTATAATTCTCTGTAATCGCTCGAACATGCGCCGAAATAGCATGCTGAATGATTCACTGATCTCAACGTCAACTATTGACAATATGGTTTATATCGATAGAATGTTGATAAGGTTTTATTTAAGGTATAATATTCTCTCATGCCCATCGAACTCACAGTTTCATATAACCATAATATAAGTGATCGATGATATCCTGTATTGTGGAACCAGACAAGAGCTTGAAGTTCATGGCCTGTTAATGGGGATTCTTCAATCACCCAGTTTGTGTTATTCACATTCACGTCGTAACATCAAATAGATAATTAAGTTCTCTTGTCCAAAGATTTCCTGCAAGAAAACAGAATTCCCGTGATCAAACGTGCTGGTCAAACATTCATCCATATTCTTCAGCCATTTCTTCGTAATTTCCGTGATCATGCGTGTCTTTGATCATCAAAACGCGCTACATTCAGATCACGGCTGATACTGGCGTACACTACCTTATAGCAAACGCCACCGATGTAATATAACTGGGATCAGATTTACGCCCGTGCGGCCTTGTCAATGGAAGGAACACCATGAAATCTGTAAACATTAAAAGTTCCTTAGAATGAATGCTCAACTCTTCTTGTTCCGAAATAGACCGACTGAACTGAGCAGTACTATAACAAGGAAACATACACCAAAACGCACAAGCAAACAATTTGCGCGTTTGTTCGAAAAATCTCGAGTGTGGTTCAGTCAAATTGTGTTCGTTTTGTTGGCGCCCGCTTGGAACACCATTCATCTACATATTTTGAACATAGTCAGAGGCGACAGGTGATTTGGTTGCTCCTATTACATTATAGAGAGGATTAACGGTCAAATTCCATGAATACGACGGGTGAGGCTTTGAAAATGCATCTCTGTGAACAGTTTGAGTTCATCCATGCTTTAACAGCAAATTTTATTGTCTTCGTCTTTCAATAGATTAGCCCAACATGCTGTTTCTGAGATAATTAATATTCCATTCATGTTATCGACATAGTATCACACAGAACGAATCATTTCCGTAGAAACAAAGAAAAACTGTCCATCCTTCCTCAAAATGTTTTGGTTCACAATTGTTTACTTTTGCTTCTATGTCGCCCTTCATTGCAATAAATCTGTAAACAAGATTTTCCCATGCATGAATTACCGAATGAGAATGGGTGCAAAACATGTTCACTCTGGACTGATTCTGCCCGAAACTCGCCTCCACAGAGAATCCCACGGTGACGGAAACATTCCCTTCTGGTGCGATCTTGAGGCCAAAAACAAGACCGATATTGACAAACAAGCTTCCACCAGGCTACCGAGGCTTCGGAACATCCACCAAGACACAGGGGAGGCAGACTTCACCAGAGACCCCGCGCCACTAAAGGACCCATACAATCCGGTCCCGAATTCTACACCATTAAGACCCGCACACAAGAACAAAACCACGGTCAACCGGTAAATCCGTTGGGTGGTGTCGTCTGCTGCAAGCAAAATTGGATGAAAAGTTGCGCGAACAGATTTCGGAGGGAATAAACCAATTGTGAAGGCATTAAGTAGGTCTACACTACAAGAAAGCATGGTAGCGATGTAGAACACGACAAATATTATGATATTCAGGTTTCAAAAGGAATGGAGTAAGGAAATTCTGTAAATTGAAAACGGAATACAAAAGATAAAAAAAAAACGTTCGAAAATCAGAGCCATCGCGAAAAAACGTTAACAAATTTACATAATTTAAAAGAATAATCTAAATACGTAGGAGAAAATCTATGTTATAGAAGTTTCAATACATTTCGCCCCAATTCAAATACTCTTACCGTTGCCTTTTGATCCTTGTTGTTGTGGTAGGGTGAATTGGATGTTTCTCCGAATCCTATAGGCCGCAAGTATGTAACCCAGAGCCACTGTGAAGCCCCAAACAGAGGTCAACGAATGGCAGATAATGACCATATAGGAGGCATCTCTCTCAAAATAAGTCACCAGGGCCGTCGTGACATAGACACAGTAGTGTAACACCGAGATGACGAGTATTGCCGGAAGATTTTGGAACTTTGGCGGACAAAGTGACAAGCGTGTAGAATCCAAAATGGCGAGAAGGACGATACAAGAGGCAGAGGTTAACGCGGGGACAGACAAGGCTTCAATAAGTCTGTACACCATCCTGTGTAGAACCATTCTTGAAAAGTAAGGATCCACTAATAATATCACGGCCCTCGGTAAAGCGAAAATCACCAACATGACGTGGAGACTTCCCGACAGGCGGTTCGACGTCTGATGGTACTGTCGCCATGCTGTTACACAACTCGGAACCAGTAATATAGTCAGCGCGACAAAGAAAACGGCAAAGCCATAAACGTGGATGTTCCACAGGGCGCCTAATTCCGCAATGACTTTCGAGCTGTCCAATAAAACTGAAGATGAAATATTGTTGGAAGATATATTTTCTCGATCCATTGAGGATGTCTCCGGTATAGTCCCCTGTACATGTATCCTTCACTCGTGACAAGAGTCCTTATAATTGAGCTCCTTCTCGAAGCACCATCTTGGCAGATTCAAGACATCGACCAGTTTCCACACTTCATTGATTAATAAGCTGGTCTATAAGGTTAGACGAGCATCCGGATCTGTCAAACAAAGCTACCGCGTTGTCACCTGCAAACCTTTTATATACCTGAGAATTGACGTCACGTGTTTCTTTGACATCCCAGATATTTCCAGAATACCCACACGCTCTTTCTCGATATCGAGTTTTTGTTATTGTTTTTTTTTTTACCTCTTCTTTTTCTACATCGAATATTATTATACAGCATGTGTTCCTGTCATTTGAACATTTCTTACTCTATCGACATGACCAGATTCATAAAGATTCTTTCCCCTTCTTGAGTTCGCTGCATCTGTCTGGTAGACACACAAAATGTCAATCACAAATCCATCCTCGTTTCTGTCAGCCTGATCATATGCGTGCATTGATTCATTTGCGTGCCAGAATTGACGCGTTACTTGGCGACTTTGTATTCTGCAGAAAGATTATCAATATAACTAATGACGAGTGGCGTTATCCCGGGTTATTACAATACCGACGTCTTAGTTTTAATTCAATTTGTCTCAACTATTATGTCTTCGAAGACTTCCCTCGTCTTCGTTCACCAGCGGCGTTCTTAAATTAGCTCGATGAATCATTGATCCAATCAACTACCGCGGTGACATGAATTTTTGAATTTGGTGCTAATACTGTTATATGGAATATGGAATAGGTCTTTGGATTATGGACGCGGATATTCTCTAATGGACGACGGCTGAATTATGAATGACGGACCAGACGCTTGTAATGTACACATATTCAGAAAAGGATAGGCGTGACGTTCATTTGGGAGAACCAATTATGCCTTCTTATTTTATTAATTGTCGTACTAAGTAGTCTGCCATTCAACTGATAATTTCCTTCTGAAAATAGACCTCAATAAATTTAGTGCCGATATGGAAGTGTCCTCAATCCACTTACACTGGTAATTATCCCTATTCAGTTAATCAATTTACAAGTAATAATTGAGAATTCATACCTATTTCATCCAGATGATTTGATTACATTTCAACAACGACAGTGCATATCTGCAAGGTACTAAGCTTCTTCCTTGTAAATTTTGAAGATGTTCATCATATTGTAACCAAGATATCATCCAGGCAAGCATAAATGAATTGGCGATAAAAGGTCATAAATCTGGAAAAAATCATCAAAAAGAATTTCAAAAAACCTGACTGCACATCTGCAAAGCACTAAGCATCTTCCATCTAATGATCGAACCTCTTCGCCAGTTTGTAAGGGAGATACATCCCGGACAACAATATATTGTAGCATATATTCATGGCGTCGATAAAGAGCAATAATCCTGTGGAAAATCAAAGGGGGTAAATAAACATGACAGTGCACATCTGAACTGCACTAATCTTCTGTGTAAGCTTCGAAGTGGCCGATTTATAGTGGCTGAGATATGAAACGGACAAGCATGTATAGATTTTGACGATTAAGGGTCATACCTTTGGGCAAATTAATCGAAACGGATACAAAACCTGTGGAAGCCGTCTTTTTTCCTGAGAGCTACATAATGAGGGAAAATAACCACAATATTTTTACTTGCTGCTTTGTTATTTTAAACTGAATTTCGTCAACAGTCGAGGTATCGCTTGCAGTAAACAAGACTGGATTAACTGTTTCAGTGTAATTTCTGTCCCAAGGGAGTAGATGCGTGGTATTGTCTAGCTGGGCAATTTGGACAATTACTGTTAATTACCACCCACTGCGGTCGAGACTTCATGTAGGAACTATTGTCTGGGTCTTTGTGTCGTTGAAAAGGCACATGTATAGACACATTGTTGTCCCCAGACTTGTCTATTGTATCCCCAGACTTGGCTATTGTAGGCATTGTCTCGTGATTCTTACATAAAGTATGACCCCCCACTGCGAAGAAAGAATTGGAAAGCAAATTTTATTTTACATTATCAGAATTGTTTTTAACTTATGATTCGGGCTGCAGGATAAATATATGGAACGATTTTGGTTAGTGTGAGTCTAGTGTGGGACAATTATAAGACGCAATTATTATATTTGTACATGCACCAGGGTCGTAACTCTATTGTGGTGATCAGTGTGAGATGCAGTTACATTCTTAACACACAAGGCTATTCTATGGATAACAACTTCTTTATTGCTGTAGAGCTCTACAGCAATAAAGAAGTTGTTATCCATAGAATAGCCTTGTGTTATTTACGCCGACTTCTAAATGCATATCAAAGAAAGTTACATTCTTGTAGATTATTCACAATATATTTTTGTTTAAATTGTTATAGCTTCTAATTACCAGATCAAGTTTTGACTTCATCGGTTCAGAGGTGTCGAAGAAACAGAACGCGCAAAATTTGACCAAAAAGCCCCCCAAAATAGTCGACCAATTCACCATGGCATTGATAATTAACATTGTATATGTGCTCCATACTTTGTACTAAGTCAGAGCAATAAACTGATTGATTGATTGCTAGGAACCATAGCCTCAATGAATATATGACCAACTGTGTCAACCAACATACTGGCCTGACAACTGTTGTCCTTGAATAACTTCCTATCGATGTGTCCACATGTACAGTTATTTTAACTCCAATTATCTTACGAATCGAATATTTACCCTGTTCCTTCAAGTACTTCAAGACAGAAGAAGACATTTTATCCCCCAGCATCTCGTATTTTAATTAGGAGCAATCTTGTTCTTTTACGCTCACACAATCTAGGTAAACCAAGATGGTAAATCAAAGGAATACCATCTAGACGTAACGCTATGAAAACTTCGTGCGAAATGTTCGCCGATATTCTGCGAGATCCCATAATAAGCCAATCACGACCATTTCTGACTTTTCTCTCTGACAATGATTGACGTTTACTTCACGGAGATTGACATCTCGCGCGGCACAATCTTTTGATATTTTCTTCCCCCTAACAAAGCCAGGCTTTCAGGCGGGAGTAAGAACTTTGATCATCTCGGATCTGTCTGGAAATGATGCCATATTTGGATACTGTTTCCCGATAATGTTTACATATTAGTCCACGTAAATACTGTGGGCGTGATTTCAACAAGCTAGCCATCTGATTGGCTAACAAATGTAGTTTCAGGTTCGCATGACATTTATATAGGGTTGAATTCAGATATAATATTCCGTGATATTATATCTGAGTTTACTGAGATTGACGCTCACAATGCTCTTACAACTCTTTACAGTCGCATTTAGATATTTTTAGCAGTTTAACTTTTTTTAAATATAAGTGCAGAAATACGGTTTTCCAATCTATGCAGAACCATTTTAATATACCTTTACATGTAATTCTAATGTCAAGTAATGATTTAATCCGCAATATACACTTTTATGTGGAATATTATACTCAGTGCCTAATTTATATACTCTTTATAATTATATGTTAAATATTGTGATCTTTTTTTATTATCCGTTATACTTAAATGCTAAATATTTTGATTTTCTCTTATTCATTGTTATATGTACATACTTTGTTATCGTCTCGGTAAATGGATCCGTTGGATCTGTGGAGATTGATGTTAAATAAACGATAAACAAACTTACTGGTGACAGCTCGTTCTGGAAAGAATCTAATGGCGACTGAACATGTGTCATGTATCTTCCGACGACTGTTCTTCCACAATGATCTCTTGGTTAGCTGCCTGATAGCGCTCAAGGATCTTAGAAAGGCTGTTGCTCCTCAATGATGTTGTCCAATTTTGTTGTTCTTCGCGGATCTATTGATGGTTGAAGTTCTTCAAGAATCTATTCACGGCTGATGTTTCTATTGACCACTGTTGTTATCAAATGATCTATTTATGACTGTTGTTATCAAATGATCTATTTATGACTGATGTTCCTCAAGGATCTATTGACCGCTGATGTTCTTATTGACGACTGATTTTATTAAAGGATCTACTTATGACTGATGTTCCTCAAGGATCTATTGACCGCTGATGTTCTTATTGACGATTGATTTTATTAAAGGATCTATTGACGGCTGATGTTCCTCAAGGATCTATCGACGGCTGATGTTCCTATTGACCACTGTTATCAAATGATCTATTTATGACTGATGTTCCTCAAGGATCTATTGACCGCTGATGTTCTTATTGACGACTGTTTTTATTAAAGGATCTATTGGCGGCTGATGTTCCTCAAGGCTCTATTGACAGCTGATGTTCCTCAATGATTGGTTAACGACTAATGTTCTCCAATAATTCATTGATGGCTGATTTTCCTCGAGGATATATTGGAGACTTTTGTCGGCTGATGTCCCGCAGTGATCTATTGATGATTGTTGGTCCTTTGGGATCTATTGACGACAGCTGTTCCTCGGACATCTGTTGGAGACTGTCGTCGACTGATTTTCATCGGTGATCTATTGGCGGCCTTTGTTTCTCGATTATCTATTAACAACTGTTGCTCCTCAGGGGTCTATTGACGGCGGATATTCCCAAGGATCTATTGGAGACTGTTGTTCTTCAAGGATCTATCAACGTTTGATGTTCCTCAATGTTCTATTAACGTTTGTGGTCCGTCAGGGATCTATTAACGGCTACACTCCTCAGGGATATATTGGGCGTTTGTTTCCCAATGATCTATTTACGGCTGACGTTCCTCAAAGATGGATTCATGCCTGTTGTGCTCAGTGATCTATTGGGCGTTTTTCATATCACTTCTATTGTTGGCTATGTTCCCCAATTATCGATTTACGGCTGTCCTATCTCAAAGATCGATTCATTACTGTTGTACTTCAATGATCTATTGACGGCTAATGTTCATCAAGAATCTATGAACGGGAGAGAGAGAGAGAATTAAGGTTTAACGTCGCGTTCAGCAATAGTTTCATGCAGCTATATATCGATGATCAAACAAAATTCTAAGTATTCAAGTTAATAACTTAGTAATCCAACACATTAAAACTTATGCAGCAAACGGATTTCTCTCAAATAACCTAAGACACGGGTGTTGTTACTCAATGATCTTTTTAAGAAATGTGTAATCGAGGGACGGTTAGCCTGATTTGCAACTTGAATAGTGAACTGTGAACTGGGAACTGGGCGCCAACTTATAATACGTTGTGGGAAAGCTTATATTTTAGGGCAAATGCGAAGCCCGCACCCTAAAATTAATCAACTTTCCCACACTGACCGCGCGTCAAATATACATCAAACACGACTATGAAAACGTTATTTCTATTCCATTGCACTACTTAAATTGATTATCAACAAATATTACAACGAAAGGTTAACAAATATTGTAAATTTTGACAATATCTCTCCCTCACCTGAAATGTTTCCCCCGAGTGTCAGTTTGCACCGTGTCAAGATGAGTGGACGAGTTTATGTGATCGTTCAAATGGGAATGAGACACCTGAGACAGGCTGTATGAAAAATGCATATATGTTTATTTGAGCCGCTTTGTTAGCTATTAAACTTGAGACAGAAATTTACCACCATAATGACAAAGAAATATTAATTTACAGCTATCCAGATTTCACACGTCACAACGGTCTAAATTGTGCTAAATCGTGCTACATAAACATAATCGTGCTTCATAGCACTTTAGGCGAGCGTGCAAGGACCGGCTAGGCCCCGGAAGCTCCTGGAGACTAGATAGCCGGAGACGCGTTCTCAGCGATTTCTGGCGAATAAAATTACTCTGCAATGAAGTGTATTTTTAGTTCTTTCCTCATCTTTTTACCATGAAAACGCAATCGATGGTGGTTTCCTGCGATGCTGAATTAGAAATATATATATATATATATATATATATATATATATAGACTAAATGATCACAGTATAAACTGCCTTTGTGTATGGTAAATATAGTACTAGAAAAAAGTCATGACAAACTCGGACTGATTGATTTCGCTAACTAGTTTCACTGCTTTCAGCAGTTTATCAAAGCATCGTTTATTAAATTTAATATGATTGCGGTTCTATTTATGCATGTGTGTTGTACACAAATGGTTACGGTGGTCTTGGCGACATAATTCACATGCATAAGATTACAAATAAACAAAACGGAACTAATAAAAGGGTATTTAAGATATATATATATATATATATATATATATATATAGTGAAGTAGCCTAGATACACTGTGTACACATAACCGATATAATTTTTATGGACGATGGGGCGTTAATAAATTCTTGTAATGGAAAGATCATTGCAGAAGTAGAGCCATCTACATTCATAATTTGAAAGCATAGATGGCACCAGCTATACTTCTGCAATAATATAGATGGCGCTGCGTTTTCTTCATTGTCGTATTTAGATTCTTGTAATGGAAAGATCATTGCAGGAGTAGCGCCATCTACCTCCATAATTTTGGCGTATGGATGGCGCTACATTCATGATTTAACCGTATAGATGGCGCTACGTTTGCATCATTGGTATAACATAATACATAACCAGATTGAGAAGAGTCCAGACCAGTTTAATTTCTTGTAGCCACAACACTGTTCCCAGCGAACCCGTGCATCATGGACACTCATAATGGGGATAGGGCTTCGGCCAGAGAGAGAAACAGAGTAAGCACCTGTCTTCAGAGCTAAAGAGCACACAAATAGCACACAGAAGAGAATTATCAATGAGCATGTTCTATCAATCTAAACCGGCACCCAATAACGCAACACTCGCAGATCCAGAAACTGTCGGTAGTTGATTTAGAGACACCAGTGTTGGTAGAAGGGCTTAACTACGATGGGCATACCGCTGGAATTATGACAGTAGAATTTCTCTCCCCTCCGCTTCAGAAGCCATTTGAGAGGAAATTTCCAAAACGCCAGTTTGGAAGCCAGTAGAGAGCTTTTGTACCATCTTCGTTTAAGAAGTATCCGTGGTTACATTACTGTGAAAGTGCTGATGTGGTCCTGTGCTGTCCGTACATGAAATCACCTCTTCTAGGTTGCACTACAACCCGAACACGGCGATGTTTGCGCGAAGGTCGATGTTTTACGTTGCCATCGCGAAACTATTCTCGACGGACAGGATTCACGTGACCTGGTCACCTGACTTTCTGACAGTAGCGGATGTAACGTACATGTACTATGTACACGCGCACTCCGCATGCATGGTTGTTGTCGTGGTATCTTTTCACAAGCTTGTTTAACGTTGAGATAAACGAATATGGACTTCGAACAATCCTTGGTTTATGCGAAGAAGCGGTTGGAAGTAACTTTTGCGCTGAAGAATAAGCATATAAAAGTTAGGAGCGCCTGTACGAAGGGAGTGAGTGAGTGAGTGAATAGGGTTTAACGTCGCTTTCAGCATTTTTCAGCTATATCACGACGGGGAAGGGAAGGGAGGGGAGGGGGAGGGACAGGGGCACCTACTTGTAACAGAGCAGATCTAATGCTGCCATTTTATAATGCTGTCCCACTGAAATATCATGCCGTAGGCAGACATGACACCCCACTCAGTCACATTATACTGACACCGAGCGAACCAGTCCTTGTTCTATCCTCTTAATGCTGAGCGTAAGCGAGGGAGCAACAAGTTCCATTTTTCAAGTCTTACTGTACGAAGGGAAAGACTGTTTGTCAGTAACACGGAATAAGAATCCCAATGACTCGACATTTCGCCGAAAAATACGAAAAATATCGAACCACGGAGAGTGAATGGCATAGCAAAGGCTGGTGCCAGGCGTTAGCCAATCGAATCGCTGCTCTTAACGATCCAATCGCTCGTCCACTCACCCCATCATCCATCGGATATAGTTCCGTGAAGGCTATTATTATATAAACGTAAAACATCGACCTTCGCGCAAACATCGCCGTGTTCGGGTCGGTTTGTACTAAAAAAGTAAAGGTTCCTGAAGACAGGGTTCAGTAATTGGAGAAAAGCGATTGAAAAGTTTGATGAACACCAAAGAAGTTTATGCCACAGTACTGCGTTGGAAGAAAGCAGCCTTGTCTCAAAATGTAGTGACATTGGAGAAACCCTGTCAACACTTCACCAAAGGAAAAATATGCAAAAACCGCCAAATTCTCCTAAAATTTCTTGGAAATGTACGTTTGATGACTCGCCAGGCTCTACCTTTAAGGGGTGACGATGACCAGGAATGGAAAGTTTGGCAACTGTTCAAACTTTACGAAGAAACGGATAAAAGTGTCCGCGATTGGTCAAAATAAAAACACCGATTCATATCATTTCAAATGATATTTAGAACGAGCAGCTTCAGGATAGGGCACTCAGTGTCTTAAGGCAGATAGCAGCAGAAATTCCCAAAGGGGTATATGGTGTACAATCATGGGAGACGAAGCTGTTGATGTTTCAAGCAAAGAGCCGCTTGTATTCTACATCCGTTGGATCAGCGATCAGTTGGAAGCAGAGGAAGCATTCATTGGAATGCACCAGGTAGACAGCATCAAGTCTGACACATTAGTGGCTGCCATAACAGATGCTCTGTTTCGACTTACATGTAACTGTCAGTGGCAGACGCCAGGAGGACAGTGCTATGACGGAGCTGCTAACATGACAGGTTGCAAATCCGGGGTAGCCACGCAGATCCAAATGGAAACACCTAGGGCTGTCTTCACACACTGCTATGGTCATAGCCTACAGCTAGCCGTAAGCGATACAATGAAAGATATCAAAAAAGCAAGGGATGTTTTTGACATTGTACACTCCCCTAAGCGCAACACACTCATGAATAATCTGAAACGGCTCCTGGCCACCGACATCACAGGTTTCCGTGTCCTCTGTCCAACTCGCTGGACGGTTTGTGGCAATTCCAAAGCGTCTTGGATAACTATGATGTGGCATGATCATTATGGGAGGCATGCTTAGACGAAAGCATCCTCGCTAAAACCAGGGGGTATCTCTATAGATACCCCGGGTTCACTTGGGCACTGCATGTTTTCAGCGTAAAGCAACATCCTGAATATATTGACCAATCAGATCACTTGTTTACAGCGACCAAGGCGACCGTGAAAAGAGATTCGAAAGCACCATAGCTTGTGGGATATACCCGATGGTAGATAAACACGCACATTTTCAACAACCATGAGCATTAATAAATATAAAGGAAACATAGTTTAAAACAAAGTCTATTTGAAGAAAAAACCCATTCATCTACCATCAAACATCCAACAAGCCAGGCAAATGTAGGGAACACTGAAACTTTAAAGGCGGTCCGCGATGTCAGTGTATCCGACCGCACCTTCCCACTGAAGGACGTGAATTGAGTAAAATAACGCACGGATTTCTATAAAATTTCACTGATCTATCCATTAATATTTTATTGTTATGCATGCTTGGATTAAATAGTTTACATTCGGTATCAGCGAACAGTTTAGCACAGAAAGTAAAACCCTAACGTATGTTACCATCAGCGCAGTTTTTCTAGGTCACGTAACTGGAATGTGGGCGGAACGCGGCCTGCTATGCAAGATGATCAAGGGTTCTTCTTTGCCTCACAAATAGAAACCTTGACGTTGTGAAGATGAGCCGGGGACTAGAGTCCGTTGATAAGGTGAGAAACGTTGGCGTTCAACACCAGATGGAAACCTTCTCATCTTTCTTCTGCATGAAAGTAGCGTGTCTTGTTATGAAAATGATTAATCTTTCGAAAATATTGCAGCATACCCACATGTCAGTGTCTGAAGACCAGGGGATAACTAAAGTTACTTTGCTTACTCTCAAAAAGATGCGATTAGAAATTGAGTGGGATGTATTTTGGAGATTCGTTTGTCAGGAAGCCGAAAATGTTGTCTTCTCACTTCCACTTTGACGACACAGAAAAGGCGCCCTAGAAGATTCGAAGAATAGCCTCACCGGAATATTCAGCCACACCCAAGGATCAATTCCGTAGAATATAAAAAGAAATCTTTGATACTGCAAAGAAGGATATTAAACAACGTTTTGATCAACCTCGCTAACTACAGTTTAAGAACCTCGAAAATCTCTTACAAAAGGGTGCAAATGGTGACAAGTTCGAAGAAGAGCTTCAACAACGGCCAAGTCTTACGACGGTGATTTCGAGGACCGCTTTTTGCCGGTGAAGATGAAGGTTATCAATGCTCAGTTGAAAGACCACAATGAATAAGCTACTTGGAGGAATGTTCTAGGCGTAGTGAGAACATCTCCAATTTACAAAGAAACATCGTGTCGGAGGTTGTTATCATCCTCAAGTTACTACTGTTGATTCCTGCCACTAATGCCGTCAATGAACAGTCTGTTTCAGTCCTGCGCCCTTGCAAAACTTACCCGAGATCAACGATGACTCAATCGCTGCTTGTTGCTGCACATACACTAAAAGCATACTGACTCAATCGATCTCACAAAAGTCGCCAAAAAATTTGTAAACAGGCTACGTATCTTTGGTCGTGTTAAGCAATATCAGGCACTTGTATAGCAAACACAGATCCCTAGTTTAATGTTTCCTCAAACGTATCAGTTTTTATAACTGGCCAAATCTGTTAGTAGTGAATTGTTTGATGGGCAAGGGAGTACTTGTGGCAAAATTATTGGGGGTCTGCATAGCTAAGATTCATAGCGTCTCCCTTCCCTCAACGCTATGCCGACGACAAATACATTTCCCTGGTGGCAACTCGAACATCTCCATGGCGCACTTATTAGTACCTTTGCGCCATATTGGACCTTCATTAACTTGAGGAAAAGGGCCGCCATGAATAAAAATACCATAATCGATGTTGTGATCATCATCCCCTGTATACACGGGATCTATTATGACGGAAATGCCCATCTTCTTGACCCTCGATTTCAGGTGATTTTGAGGCTCCATAGAGATAATTGTAATGTCTGTAATTAATATATGACCGACGAAGGGCCATTTAGTCTGCCATTTCTGTATTTTTATTCATGGCGGCCCAATTCTCAAGTTAATGAAGGTCCAATAGGGCGCAAAGGTAATAATAAGTGCGCCATGGAGATGTTCGAGTTACCACCAGGGAAATGTATTTGTCGTCGGCATAGCGTTGAGGGAAGGGAGACGCTATGCATCTTAGCTAGGGTCTGCAGTGTGTTGATAACACTGTGTAGCAACTACTAATGACGCAATTGCGACAATTGTGTTGTTAAGGCCCATTCTCACGATACGATTTGTAGTAACAACTTGTAGTATACAACTCAGTTGCATCATGAGAACACTCGTACGATTTTAGTCGCATGCTACAAGTCGCATGAAATAGGGCAGGTCCTATTTCATGCGATTAGTTGCAAGCTACAAATCCGGGGATTCCCCCGCCGAGTTGTTGCTACAAATCGCATCGTGAGAATGGGCCTTTAGCAGTTGTCAGGTCGCCAGCTAATGTTACAACGTTGTGGCAATAGCAGGTGACTCTACCACTCTAAAAAAGTGGTTGCGCGCATGTTAACGCTGATTGTCACAACTTGGAACCAGTAATTATTTGATGCAAAAATATATCACACATGATGTTTGACTAAATCTTTGGTATGAAAACTAAATGAAAATATGACGTACATTACAGGCTTTTACATAAATTACAGGCTTTTCATACCACTTCTGAATCATATAATGTCTGGGATCACAAAAGGTACAGATATGAATAACTTTCGTTCCAAGAGGCGTTGGAGATCTGCAGTAATTTGAACAAGTGGGACAGCACATGACTCGAAAATGGCGGGTTACGTCGATCATTATCATACCTCCGTCGGTAGCGTTCAGCTCATTGACTGACGATACCATTTGATGTGAATTTCTGTTAATTCCCTTGACGAAAGTAGGCTGAACAAGGAAATTCATACAACATTAATTGTATAAAAAAGAGCGATTTTTTAACTCCAAGCACCAATGTACGTTCCTTGGTCTCTGTTACTGCAAAATCTAACTCATAAACTTATAGATGTAAACATCCCTACATTTTTTTATTTATTCTTATTCTCTCTCTCTCTCTCTCTCCCTCTCTCTCTCTCTCTATCTCTCTCTCTGATTGTTCGTTTGCAGTTTGTATTTTTGACATGAATGGCCGCCCATACGCTAGCCTAGATCAAAAATGGAAAAGATATCAGATATCACTGAAGGTTAGCAAACTGCGCAATACAGAGTTATATTTAAACAAGCCAAACGGGTCGATTTTGGAAGATTTGAACGTGAGAGAAACGCCTGAACATGCATTTTAACAAATATGAAAGGACGAACTCACTAGAGCAGTATAGCCTCCAAAACGCTATAGTAAAAACGCTTATAGCATAATCACCGAAAAAAGCGAAAACTTCCCAACAATTTAGAGTGTAGCAGATTTCCGAGGCGATTGACTGTCCCTTTTCAATCCCTCTCAGTATAAGGTAGATGATGGAATAAAGTGTATCATATGCCTAAGTGACCATGGTAACAGCTTGTGGATCCGTTCTTTTTATCCTTGAAACTTACACATATATGGATGGAGGTTAAGGATGTCCGGTGATAAGAGTATCCGGCTCCTATCTTCTAACCCAGCTACGACACTTTTGTTCACATAACTGAGGACAAGTGTCCTTCATTGGTTGCAATAGAAAATGATATAAAAGAAGGGACACTAATCACCAGGACATTCTTCTCCATCACAGCGGCTTTCAAATTTAGCATGAATAGTATAACACGAAACTAATCAACCGTGGGATACCCTTTTTATTCAAGAATATTGGGAAATATTTTTGTTTTCGAAAGCGCGGAAAATGTGTACCGTCATACCGCAATTTCACACAAAAAGCGTTATAAAGTCTGCCACAATCTTCCAGAGCCATAATCCAAATACTCCGCTAACCAAATCTGGACAATTATGTTTAATTTAATTTAGTTGTAGTAAACAGAAGAACAAAATTTACACTAATTCTAATTCTTGGAATGAAAAAAATGTCCCTGTCATTTTCTCCCGTAAGATAAGGCTATTACATGGGGTCATAATCAAGAGCCTCAATAACAGAGATGTGACGGTGTCACCGGCAACAGGTTTAATGAATTCAATCCCAAATCTGTGTGAAGGATTGCCGTTCCTGGTACTGCCAGGATACACTCGTGCTTGAATCCAAGAGATCTTTAAAAAAATTAAAGAGAATTTATAGGGCCTCACTTTACGAAAAAACTTTCCAAACAATGCGACATCCAGGAAGATTAATTATAGACATTATATTCATACGTGGGAGTGAGTCCATGAAGGCTCTTACATGGGGTTCAACACATATGGTCTCGCTGTATATCCTTAGATAAGTACCCCAGCAATAACTAACGATTCTTGAAACTTTTGTTTCTAGCACGGCACTACATCCTCAAATTGCAATCAAACGAAATGGAAACACACAAACGTCGACAGAACTCATCTAACTTTCTCGTAAACATCCGATTTTAACTCCTTAGAATCCAATCCGCTTCCACGAAGTTTTCCACAGTATTCCAAATTTTGTCCCAAAACGGCAGTTTATATAAGAGCCTAAGAAGATATTTTCTTCATGAAGTAACCTACAGTTTAATTTCTGGAGTTAGTTAACGCTCTTGTGAAAATGATATACAGGCTTCCAAGGTCTGTCTTACCGCGCATAGATGATCCATGTCGCAACCGTGTTCTCACATGATCCCTGTTTACAGTTGTATACTATTAACATGGATTCCGACATCTATGGAAATATAGTTTATCAATGGTTATACATGCTCTCCATGCAATCTGAATTCTCAATTATGTGACCCAGTACTACGAAGTAGGCTCTCATTTGCAAATTTTCCTGTAATGAGGGAGTCAGTCAGTGAGTCCATCCGAATCCTTTCTCCGGACAACTAAAGAGAATCGTTGACATTAGAACCTTGATTTGTTGGCATGAACGTGCATTAGGGGACTGTTACCAACAAGTTCTGAGCTGACCTACTTTTGATGAAAATTTGACCTACTTGGGTGACCACCTTCTTCGTTGGTCCTGTGAAGTTAGTTACACTTCCATGTTCCAGTGGCAAATATACCACCTTGGTATGCTACGGAAACATCATCTATGATGAGGGCCCACAGGTCGGGTTGTTGCATGATATGAGCCGTACGGCACGTTGGAATTGATTGAATATGCTGAAATTCTTTCAAATATTGATCCGCTTTGTATTCCTTCCATGTAGATCCATGTCGGGTGAATTTAGCCGTTGCACCATCGTCTCGTGTACCTATCCATTCGGTTCTGCCGGAATGCCAACGGCCATTCGCGAAAGACCTGCCGTCATAATACACATGATCTTTGTCGATAACGAGAGGTTTTAGCCCAGATTGTTGTAGGACTTCCGCTTCGCTCCCAAGTGGAATAGTCTGGATGTGATGAAATGTTTTCTTATAATTACCATTGCCAAATTCGCTCCACGTGTCGTTCACTCGCTTGAACTCTACAGTATCACCGTTGGTACGTTCTCCTCGCCAACTAGACATGTCTATAAGTATTTGCTTTCCAGTTCGCAGTGTCGTGTCCGAGATATCAACGTACCCGCAGTCTCAGCTCTGTGGTGTTCTCGTATCCCTCTGACGGCCCTATAACTGCACGCTAATAGGTCAAAGCGACACAAAGAAGGACATAGCACGGCTGAACGCCAGCCCTGTTTAGATTACATTACGCTCCTGGGGGTGCTCGAGTACTGAGAAATGTACGGTGGCACGAAGAGGACATGCATTTTATTTACCAGTTTATTTATTTTCTTATTTGTTAATTTCTACCTCAGTTGAAACTTTTTAACTCGAGTTGAAATAATTTCTACTTCAGTTGAAACGTTTTAACTCGAGTGGAAATAATTTCTACCTCAGTTGAAACGTTTTAACTCGAGTTGAAATAATTTCTGTCTGAGTTGAAACGTTTTAACTCGAGATGAAATAATTTCTACCTTAGTTGAAGCGTTTTAACTCGAGTTGAAATAATTTCTGTCTCAGTTGAAACGTTTTAACTCGAGATGAAATAATTTCTACCTCAGTTGAAACTTTTAAACTCGAGTTGAAATAATTTCTACCTTAGTTGAAACGTTTTAACTCGAGTTTAAATAATTTCCACCTGAGTGGAAACATTTCAACTCGAGTTGAAATAATTTCTACCTTAGTTGAAACGTTTTAACTCGAGTTTAAATAATTTCCACCTGAGTTGAAACATTTCAACTCGAGTTGAAATAATTTCTACCTTAGTTGAAACGTTTTAACTCGAGTGGAAATAATTTCTACCTCAGTTGAAACGTTTTAACTCGAGTTTAAATAATTTCCACCTGAGTTGAAACATTTCAACTCGAATTGAAATAATTTCTACCTTAGTTGAAACGTTTTAACTCGAGTTTCAATAATTTCCACCTGAGTTGAAACATTTCAACTCGAGTTGAAATAATTTCTACCTCAGTTTAAACGTTTTAACTAGAGTTGAAATAATTTCTATCTCAGTTGAAACGTTTAACTCGAGTTAAAACATTTCAAGTGAATGGTCGAATTTTGAAGTAACGGATTTGGGTGGAGAAACTGACGAAATATGTGTAATATGATATGTCGATCATGAATATGCAAAAATTTTGCTCCTAGCTCACGTAGTTTGGCCGCCATCTTGAATTTTGTCAGAAACGAAACACATATTGTACAGGCTATAACTCTGGAACTGGAAGATATGGCAAGCCAAAGTGCTTTTTATTCGAGAATTTCCGATGAAATTGAATTCCCGGTATCGGAAATGAAATTCCCCATATGAAAAATTCTAACACCACTTTGGCTTGCCATAGGGGAGGTAAAACCTTGCAGTTTGTCACATTGCATTGTCCAGGAACGCCTCTTTTGGGAAAATGCCAACCGTTTTCACTTAGCTTCAATAGTTTCCTCGCAATTCTCAAATGTAACTCACCCGAATTTTCGAGTTGACGGATTGTTCTTCAGTGCTAACTATGTAGGTTAAATTGAAAATGAAGCAATGACGTCAGTTGCAGCGAAGGTAGGTCGAAGTTCGTGGTAAGTATATACCGCATTAAATGCTCAGTTGTTTTATTATTGGATAATGTCATAGCTAACTCTTATTGTTTCATAAATAATTTTCCCGCTAATCTCAAATGGCGGCATTGCACTGTTTCGTAGAAAAAAACGAGGGAGTTTCCCAATGGTGTAGGGTCACACAGTGAAATCCCCCCCGGAACAGACATGTAAAATTGAAAATGCCATTTTTTTTTAGATTGTAACGATGTAAATTCAGCCTAAAGGTTTTCGCTGAGAGCTTGATTTTAACTAATATGCCTAATATGGTGTTAATTAGAGGGGAGGGGGATATTTGGGTGTCTGTGCACCGCTTTCTCAAGGCAGAGAAAAAGGTTAAAAGTATGACGTCATTTATACGAGCGCGAATTACTCAAAATCCAGCTCGGCAAAACTTGTCAAGAAGTTTGTCATGTTGCAGCACAGACGTTTGTCATGTTGTATCACTTCTCTCCGAAACATGGAAGTTCAAATTTAATTAGGGAGTAAGGCCAGATACAATTACGTTAGAATGACCGTCTGAGGGTCTGAAGGCGGGGGCACCGCAAGATAACTCAAGTTCGTGCGTTATGACCGTCGAAAGACACCAGGCAGCGGAGAGTGGAAGGTGGAGGGTATATTCTAATCTGTAGGTGTAACGAACATCCAGGATTCACACAGTTTTCTTCTTTTTTTTTTTTTTACAAATCGTTGAATTCATTATCCGCATATATATATATATTCAATCATGATACAGACATGCAACCAAAAAAGCTGACGGTGTATATAACATTAACAAAAAGGTTGCTTTCAGTCTGAGAACATTTGGTGCTGAAATGTCCTTTCTTGAGCGATGGTCTGACATTCAGTCTGTAAGAAACGTACCAGATGACGCCAGGCAGTCATACAAAATGTAGCAAATATGTTCATACTTACAAATGAAACCTAATGGGATACATTGTACAAATGTTAAGCCACGCCCAAAGAAAATTGACAACGAAACAAATACTTGTAAACAAATGATCTCTCACAAGCCACGCCTATTCGAATTAGCTCAATCGAACAGAAAAACTACACGGCCATTTGTTACTTTACGAAAAACGGGGGAAGACCACCACGTTTGACAAAGCTTCAACATTCGATTTGCCGTAAGATGTGAATCTAAAATTAGGCATTAAATACGTCTGCATCAAGCAAGATTTTGTCTGGGACTTTTTGCACGTTCCTAAATTAAACCAATACAACAAATTCACTTACACTTATACAGAATACAAGAGCATAACCTTTTCAAACATGCGAATACATGACACAAACAAAAGACTCACACAGAAAACAAATATAGACTGGTTTTTTTCTACTTTTTGGCCAGTTCCATTTGTGCCTCGTTTATATCGATTATCTCCCTTTATTGCTATTGCGTTCACCAATTGGAAGTCGACAGTCTCAACCTTGATGATCGACCGTAATTTCCACAAAAACAGAAGTTTTGAGAGAATTGTTCAATATGCACGGCACAATTTGAATTTAAAAATCCTAACTTCATTTTTACATTTAGAACAAGATTTATTCTGTTTTGGCGCATCCCCCATCTCCCTATCCCCCATCTCCCTAATTTATGTATAACTCCATGTTATTAGTAATTAAATTGAATGTCCAGCCTGTCTGTCAGGATTGCCTAGATCGTCTAGAATGCGTAATTTCGGAAGCCGATTCATAGCTGCTCGCAGCTCTAGTTATTTTTCTAGTTTTGTTTGAGTGACAGAGTGAGTTAGTGAGTGAGTGAATAGAATTTAACGTTGCTTACAATAATATTTCAGCTAAATCGCGACGAACCAACTGTGCACCACCCAGCCAAGTTGCGTTCCTGCTCTTCAAAGAAGAAATCTTTGAAGCAGCATGGAATCAGACACCCTCCATCCACCAGTCGCCTGCTATTGTCACACAGTTGTGACATTAGCTAGCGACTGGACAACTGCTAATGACACAATTGTGTTATTAGTAGTTGCTACAAGGGCTGCATCCGTGAATAGCCTAATACATTAAGTGGCTGCAGTAACTTCCAGAGTAAGTAAGTAATACAGAAACTCCATTCCAGGATTCTAAGAAATACCGCCACATTTTAAATTCCAACTGGCAGAAGATTTTTTTACTCCAATCAAGGCAGACTCCTATTATTTTGAACCATGTACGTTCCTTGGTCTCTGTTACTGCAAAATCTAAGTCATAAACTTATAGCTGTAAACATTCCTACCATTTTTTATTTATTTTTATTTTCTCTCTCTCTCTCTCTCTCTCTCTCTCTCTCTCTCTCTCTCTTCATGTATACGGAAAAATAATTAGACTGGACTGGTACTTAATTTGTCAGTTTGAAGTATGCGTCTTCATGTTTGAAAGTAGGCTGATCGAATTGAAGTTTGATAGATTGTTTGCAGTTTGCGTTTCATTGTTCGTTTACAGTTTGTAATTTTGACATGAATGGCCGCCCATACGCTAGCCTAGATAAAAAATGGAAAAGATATCAGATATCACTGTAGGTTAGCAAACTGCGCAAATACAGAGTTATATTTAAACAGGCGAACGGTAGTTCCTTCCTTCTAGAAGATTTGAACGTGATAGAATCGCCTGAACATGCATTTTAACAAATATAAACGGACGAACTCACTACAGCAGTATAGCCTCCATAACGCTATAGTGAAAACGCTTATAGCATAATCACCGAAAAATGCGAAAACTTCCCAACAATTTAGAGTGTAGCAGATTTCCGAGGCGAATTTGGCTGTCCCTTTTTAATCCCTCTCAGTATGAGGTAGATGCTGTCATAAAGTCTACCATATGCCTAAGTGACCATGGTAACAGCGTGTGGATCCGTTCTGTATATCCGTGAAACTTACACATATATGGATGGAGGTTAAGGATGTCCAGTGATGTCCGGTGATAAGAGTGTCCGGCTCCCATCTTCTAACCCAGCTAGAGCACTTTTCTCCACATTGAGGACAAGTGTCCGTCCTTGGTTGCAATAGAAAAGGCTATATGAAAAGGGACACTAATCACCAGGACATTCTTCTCCATCATATAGCGGCTTTCAACTTTAGCATGAATAGTATAACACGACACTAATCAACCGTGGGTATCCTTTTTTATTCAAGAATCTTAGGAAATATTTTTGTTTTCGAAAGCACGAAAAATGTGTACCGTATGGTTTTCATACCGTAATTTCACAAAAAAGCATTATAAAGTCTGCCACAATCTTCCAGAGCCATACTCCAAACACTGTGTTAACCAAATCTGGACACTTAAGTTTAACTTAGTTTCGTTGTAGTAAACAGAAGAAGAACATTTTCACTAATTCTAATTCTTTGAATGAAAATGTCCCTGTCGTAAGGCTATTACATGGGGTCATATTCAAGAGCCTCAATAACAGAGAGGTGACGGGGTCACCGGCAACAGGTTTAATCATGGAGCCTACTATAGATGGAGAGATCACTTCTTGTCAGGCTTATCAACCACCCGTGGTTTTAATACTCTGAACACTGAAGCTCAAAGAAATATCAAAAGAGGGCGGTACAGATAACGACATTTCAATGTGTTGACACAAGCCCTGTGTGCTGTCAACTGGCCGCCGACTGGCAGTGACACATAATCAGGTCGGCTGATGTCGTAAAATCGGTCCCATAGTTTAACATTGGTTGCTGTATTCTGGTACGGCCTGGAGGGCGATAACCGTAAACTGATCTTCATCTAGTAAATAGCGGCAATTTGAAGCGGTGTTTACAGACGGAAAAAGAGATCGAGAAAAGCTTTCTTCTGGTGTGAAAATTTTGCAAATCGGCCAATTGGTTCCTGAGATATTGAGAATTGAAGGTTTGTACGACATATTCTGCAAGTATATTTTAATATTTAGTCAAATATTTGAGTATTCTTCAGATAACTCCAGATGATCATATTTGGTGCATTCTGAACCTGAATTTATGCTGTACACGTGGGCACGTATATTTGCGTGGCTCACAAAGGCGAACATTGCTTTCAAGCCAATTTTTTACACCTACCATCTCTAAATATCTATGTCCAGTGAGGATCTCTCTGCCATTAGGCTATATAGGTCGGCTGACTCCATGATGACACTTAGCTGCAGAATGTTTACAATTTTATCCACCCGATAGAAATCTTTTTTGATGATTTACCTATGGTATAATCCGAAATAATATGCAATTGCTCAACAGAGCAGGGCTGTTGTAAACGATTTGTCGATGATCCACAAACGTACATACACTTGTTTGAAGAAGTAATAAGTGATGAACATCACTTCATAGATTACTGATTTAAGCTTATATACAAAACTTTCAAGTAGTATATTTATAAACTTTTAGAATAATTTCAGTCTAAAGTTGTGTATATTAAAAGTATTTTTATCATATTTCGCAGTTGCCGACAGGCCAAAAAGGTCAAATTGCATATATCTTTTTATTTCTTGGAATAAGTATCTGAGTTTTAAAAATAGATTGATATAAATATGTGGGTTAAGAATTTTGTTGTTTTTTATTTACATTTCTCATCTAATTTTAGATACCCAGTGGTACATGATCGGTATCCGATCCCTCACCATCCCAGTGTAGATTGTATACTTTTTCATTTAATCCTTCAATCTTGGTAAGTGTCTGCTTTCACAGGTATGCAATAAAGTGAGACTGCATAGTGAATAATTCTACGTTAAGAAGTAAAAATATGACGTGAGAGATGGGAATAATATTATCATAACTCACCTCTGTTTTAACATCAAATTATGGAAACTTATATCAGGTGACCACTCCCTCAAATTTCAAACCTTGCTCTCTTTTAAAAATAACAAAAAACTGGTGCTCAAATATTCTCATTCCTATTTTCTTGTAGTTTCCTGAGACTTTTTTTTTTGTTGTGAATTATATTTGTTGGTTATATTTAATTACAGACGTATTATGAATCCTGAATCGACAGGCAGCTGCAGGCTCTGTGGGCAACATGACCTTGGAGGCCAGCGACACCTTCCATGTTCAAAGGAAAAGTTCGCTCGTGATATTGAACTGGCATTGGGTGTGGATGTTACCCACGACACACAGAGACATCCTCAATACATATGCCAGTCATGCAAAAGGAAACTGGAAAAATGGCGAAAAAATGCCAACCAACACAAGAAAACAAAAATTAACATAAATGTAGTCCCTGACGATGGATTTAGTGGTGATGCGGTCGAGCCATCCTGAACAGAGATTCAGAAGATATGCCCAGAGTATGGTTTCATTCAATTACCAAAATCCACTGACTCTGGGACATACTGCCTTTTCATGTCTGAAGATACTGTCAGATACAGTGTTGATATTGAGGATGATAGAAGCTGGAAATTAAATGTGTGAGGATTGAATCTTGCGCAATCACATCAGATTCACAGGGAAATTGGCCAGATCTTAACTGTGGAATCTGTACATCAGCTTCTCGCCATCCTTGCCGATTCAGAAGTATGTCAAGGGAATCCTGATTTTGGAGATGTCGTCTCTGGAGATGAGAGATGTGTAGGCACTTCTTTCAGGTCTGACAAATGTATGCTCGTGATTTCAAGCAGTGAGAGAAACCTAAGGTACACAATTTGCACAATAATGCGCGGTGATTTAGCTAGGAGGAGAAGTCGGTCCAAAGAGGTGAAGATGTCCAGGGGAAAAAAATTGAGGTTTAGATTGTCCGAGTCCACCAACAAAGTGAGACAGCTAAAACGTAAAGTTGGTTCTCTTGAAGAGCAAATGGTCGCCCTCAAAGATGCTGTGGCAAAAAACTGCGAAAATGATGGACTTGAAATTGAGGACGATTTCAGCAAAGAATTTGCTTCTGTCATGAGAAGACATAAATCTACTGGGATGGAGAATTCCGATCCAGAATCAGCTCAGCTTTTGCTGTGGCAGCAGCAAATGAAAGCCATCTCATCCACCAATATGAAGGGAATGAGATGGCAACCTGCTCTCCTCAGATGGTGCATTTCGCTTCACGCAAAGACTCCAGCAGCATACAGAATGATTAAAAAAAGCAAGTTCCTGGGGTTCCCTAATGAGACAACTCTCCGAGACTACACCCATTTCACAACAATTGGGTCTGGCTTTAATCTAGATGTCATCAACCGTTTGAGGGCAGAGTATGCTTTTGACTCTCTTCACGAGTTCCAGCGATGTGTGACGGTGTCCTTCGATGAAGTTAAAATCAAGGAGGGACTGGTATATTCTACCGAGACAGGAAAACTGATCGGTTTCTGCGACCTTGGCACCGTCAACAACGAACTAAACAGTTTTGCCAAACACTGTGAATCAGGAAAGACCGACAAAGCATTGGCCACGCATATGCTGACCATTATGATCCATGGGATTTTCTCTAATCTGGAGGTAGTGATCGGCCATTTCCAGCGATCAGTTATACTACGTCGCTTGGCAAGCAGTGGGTATCATGGAAGCGTGCGGATTGAGCGTGAGGGCAATAACATCTGATGGGGCCTCTCCGAACAGAAAGTTTTACAGGCTTCATGGCAACTGTCCAGTAAATAGTGTGATCAACCCCTATGATCGATCGAGGAAGATCTTCTTCTGTGATGTGCCCCATTTAATGAAAACTGGGAAAATTCTGGATGGAACAAAAAAAGCCGCAATTTACATGTAAGACTTGCCCAGATATTTTTATGGGAAAATTTTAAGCATGTATTTGCTTTAACACTACCTTTGATATGATAATTCCTCATCAAGCCTATTGTTTTGATTTGATAATAGCCAACTTTGTATTTTGTGTTGCCTGAATATGTCTGTCGATGCATGGTCATATTATTTTCTAATGATGGAACAATTATCTATTTACAGTACAATCATCAGGACATCAAGTGGTCCCAGCTTGTGACACTTGTTGAAGAGGATATGTCCAGAGGTGGCCTGCGGCTGCTTCCTAAAGTCAACTTCGAGCACATCCACTTGAGTCCCTCACTGCGGATGAAAGTTAAATTAGCCGCACAGGTTGGTGTAACTGTTCTAGATGAACACGGGGTATGTTGGGACGCAAATCTGTGCATTAAATGTTGGTTCAGATGCGGTATACAGTATACATGTACCTGAGCTCACTCTTAACAAAAAAAGATCATCTTCAAAGTTGAGTGTTACATGTATATAGAAAGGAGAACAATAGTTTGCCTGGATACAGCATTGAGTTTAGTTTACACGAAAGATCAAAGATCAAGCTAAATATTCTGGGTTCTCTTGATCTCTTAATCTATATTGTTAAGTGTGCTATTGGCTTTCAAATTCAGTTCCTCTTTGAATTTGTTTCAAAGTGATGTTTATCATTATAGGTCTTCAGTACAACAACTGCCAAAGCCTTCGAGAATCAGGACAGGCATGACACTAGGTCAACACAACATTTCATCAAGATGATGGATACATTCTTTGACTGTCTGAATGTCTCGACTGCCTTTGCTGGAAAGAACAAGAGGAAGATTGCCCTTGAGCCTTATGAGAGTGTTTTTGACTGGTGATTTGAGGTCCATAGTCCCCAGTTTACATTGTATGTCTTTCTCAGGTCGGTTCCAGCTAAAATAGATGTGTATGCAGGTGGTATAAGGGTTTCACATTAAGAAAGGGGTGGTTGGTATACTTGATTTTGAGAAAGTCATTAAGCCTAACTACCAAGACAGATTGACTGCATTTGTACAGGTAAACTATGACGGATTGTCATGACCTTCTGATGGTTCTAGTTTCCAATCGATGACCAGGATACATTAACAAATACATGTATTGGCTCAATCTCTGCAATTTATCTGTATGTACTTCTTGTTGAAAGCATGTTGAAAGCTTGGAAGTATAATATTTGTACTATTCAACTTTTTTTTAGTGGTTGGAAAATGATTTCCTGGTCTTCCTGAAGTCCTGGGAGGATTCTTGTTTGGCGATTCCAACCGCAGATCTACCTTTGGAGCAGAAAAGGAAAATGTGCCTCAGCATACAGACACTGGAAGGACTTCGCATTACTGATAAATATATTTCGGTTTCATAATTTGTATCTTCAGTATAAATCGGTGCTATCCTTACATCATCCTTAATCACCTAACTTCTTCATAGTTATTTAATCTTGTAGTTCATAATTTGTTGATAATTGATATCCGTTTTCATATTTCTCTTACAATATTTAAATCATCTGATGGTTAGGACTGAAAGAAGTACTATGGATGGGGAGGGGGGAGATTACCAGTAAAGTCATTCAACATTAGAGAGATAAGAATTGTATATGGGTGGTTGGGGTCAGTGAAATGTCTTCCCCCAGCCCATGTACCATTTTTTGGAACGGCTGTCGTTTCATTTTCCAATTTTCTGGTGTACTAATAAAACAACTTCTTTCTTGCAGTGGGATCATTCATCACTCTCGCAAAGGAGCTTCTGGTCATTCCTGGTGTCAAGTACCTATTGAGCGAGAAATTTTCTCAGGATCCATTGGAGCAGTACTTCTCGAAGCAACGAGGAATGGGCGGATCCCACAGTACAACAGTTTCAGCAAAATGCCTTAACACTGCAGGTAGCAAGATCTCCTGCTGTTCTCGCATCAACCAGAGGGAATTGTCAGAGACAAGGTGGTGCTGCTCCTGTCCTTGATGCTACCACAATATCCAGACGACACCATCTTCGACACTGAAACTCCAACTACCAAATATAACGGTCCTTGTCAGGGCCAACCCAACCAACATTTCAGGGCCAACCAATTCTTCGAAGAAGAAACTTCTAACAAAGCACAATAATGAAATTCAAAGTGAACACCAATACCTGCCTTTTGTTTGATTATCTCTCCATCCACGAAGTAGGCCCAGGAGAGAATAGGTCTTACAAAATTTACGACGGATTTCCCAAGTAATCTAAGGGTGGCTTTCCATTTTATTTTTCATTCTGATTTTATTTGTGGTGCAAGCAGATTTTGCAGGCTATGATGCTTGCAATTGACCTTACGGAAAATATTTGGAGTTTTTTTTTTTTTGATAGATTGACATATCTGACCAGTATCAAATTCAGCAGGCATTTCAGATCTTTGGTAAATCTTTCATCTAAGTTTCTATTGTTTCACTACTGAAAAAAACCGGTCTCCACCAAATGTATTACCCAGACAGACTGGCAGCTTTAAAGGTTATATAGTTGACAACTTTCCGAGAGGAGTTGATAAACTACACACCGATGGCATAAACATTTCGCAAAAAACAAAGACTAGATTGATGAAGTAATTTGATTTAACTGATTTATTTCACAAGTTAACAGGCCTCACAATCAGGAAATCACCCTTGGCAGTGACCGGACCCATCTGACATAATCACATTTAACACCATGTTAAAGACTGCCGAGATGAAGTGATAATGACATTGCATTCACCATAGGAGATGCCCGATGTCATGGCTAACTGTGAATGACAAAAATGCTGAATCTTTAGAATCTTTAAATGAGTAATACATATTATTATAGGTAACAGAGAGCCTAGATGTAATCATTCAGAAGTAACGTCCACCACTAATCAAATTTGACCTATATGAAATAGGTCAAGGTCATATGCACTGGGCTACTGATCCATTACCAGTTGCATAAAAATAGAAATACTTTATTATGTAAAACATTAATATCTGTCAATGTTTATTGGTTTGACTACAAATCACTTCACCCACAAACTGTCTGAAGATTCTCCTGCAGCTTATTCTCTTCTGGTCAAACGTTCACTTATATATATCTAATCAGTTTTTGTCAATATTGCTCCGAAGAGCCTTTGTTCCTTTCTTTGACATGGATTTGTTACTCTTTTTTTCAAGAACATTACCACAGATATGTGTGCCTTGAGCCTCAAGTGCACCCATCTTTTCACAATTTGACCTAACAAGTGAAACTTTAATTTATCGGGAATATCCGGAACTTGTCTGGAGAACACCCGCTGAACAGCTTCATTTGCCAAAATACATTTTTCAAGTTCCCTTCCTGGTGCTTCTCCTTCCAGACAAGTTGACAAAAATTCCCTTGTTGTCTTCTCAATCCTTAGAAAGAATAGATATACACTATCCGCTATCGAACAGAGACCTCCTTTATCCACTTGATCGATCCATTTTTTAGCGTAAGACAGATATGTTGTCTCCGGATTCTCCTCCTCATGCCAAGACTTGAGAATTTTAGCGCAAGTTTGGACCACTTCATTCGACTGTTTCGAATACCGTTGACTCAGACTCTTGCAAACATAACCAGCTGTATATCTGAGAATTTCTTCATCTACATTGGTCATGGTGACAGACTTTTTACTCTCATCCTTTGAACAGATGCTCAGGTTCACCCTTTTTAAGAGCTGGTTGAACATCTCTTCCATGAGGAATTGTGTCAGCAGGTCCAAATCTCTCCGATTATCGAGTACTCCAAAACTGGATATAATCAATTCTGCTTCTCCAATGACATCTTCTGACAGTCTTAAGCTGTGAAATTTTTTGGTCATTTTTTGAAGCTTGGTTGGGACAAGCTTCGGTTTTGACCCCGCCAAGATTGCTTCCCATAAACTAGTTATCGTGACCTTTGGCCGCGTCATGAGCAGGAACATTATCAGGCCACATCCTCAACATTTTCTGTGTGGCTTGCAATATGGATGGTCTCAGGTTAACCGCCACATGACTTTTCAAACTTGTGAAGGTCTCTCTCATGATAGAGTCCTGATCACTGATCACATCTTCTAGTGTACAAGGTGTGGGACCATCTGAAATATAGAAATATGCAACCGTATACCATCACTCAGCAAAACAATAAATATGAAATAATAATTTAAACTAACATTGTAAACCAGGATGAGAGACAAAAGTTATTGGAAAATCATCCCTAAATTTATGCAGTTTGAAGGTGGAGCAAATATTTCATCAGCAAATGGGTTCAGTCAAGTGAAAAGTTATGCAATGTTAAACTATACAATATACACTTAGCATGAACAACAACTGATGGATATAAAATTAGCTGTTACCATTTGATGTGGAAGGTTGGGAAATGCTTGCAGCAGTGATCTTCACTGGCATGATCTGCGGAGCTGTAAATAGTAAAATAATTTTCAAACATCATTATTCATTTTAATTATTTCAGAAACTATTCCATAAAATCTATCTTATAAATTCCTGTTGATTTCAAATATATTTGAAGTGAGTGAGTAGAATTTAACTTGTTTTCAACATTTTTTTCAGCCATATGATGGTGCCAACATGCGCCGGAACACAACCTGCTTGTTATCTTTGGTTCATCATAATTAAAAAATTTTATAACATATATGCTGGTCACCTTGATTAATGTCTCCGGACATGTCACTGGTTCCAGCTTTCGGGTCACCAGTAGCTATAATGATAAAGAACATATTTTCAAAATCAGCATGGATGGAGGAATATCTTTGAAGAAGAACTATCGTTTTTTTTATTTTTGCCGGATAAACGGTCAGACCCTACATTCAATATAAATCAGTATTATAAAATCTTGCAGGGGCTGCGTGTCGGAATAATTTTATAAATAATAAATTTAATTTAACATGATTAAACTCTACAACCCCCCCCCCCCCTACACACACCCCATTCCCAATTGTATATATACGGTCACAGCGTAAAAAATATATAATTTTCTGACATTTCAGCCAAGAACAATCTGTTGAGAATTTTTCTTACCGTTTAAAATAATCGATGGTATCTTGCAGACGTTGCAAGTCCAGCTGTCGATAGAATCCACCGCCTCCTGCGTCAATCCTACATGCACATTTGTAGTGAAACCATTCAATTTCACACTTTTCCGACTCGCATGCGATAATATCATCAGTTTCGGGCCCATGACATGAACAGTATTCTTCAGAAGAAAACTCGCCAACAAATTCACCAAACTCCGCCATCTTTCTATCAATTTTCACGAGCACGCATGCTCAGAGATATACTTCCTGTCGAATGGACACTACGGAATCAGGCGGAATAACCCGAAGGCCGAGAAATCCACAGCTGGTCGCAATCAGCTGGCTCATCAGGAAGCGTGATAACGGGCAATAAAGTGATGAGACTGAGAAGTTTATTACTGTCGGCGGCCGAATTTTGACCATTGATGTCGTGGAGTGATCTCTCCAATGAATTCAATCCCAAATCTTTGTGAGGGATTGCCGTTCCTGGTACTGCCAGAATACACTCCTACTTGAATCCAAGAGATCTTTAAAAAAATTAAAGAGAATTTATAGGGCCTCACTTTACGAAGAAACTGCCCAAACAATGCGACATCCAGGAAGATTAATTATAGACATTATGTTCATACGTGGGAGTGAGTCCATGAAGGCTCTTACATGGGGTTCAACACGGATGGTCTCGCTGTATATCCTTAGATAAGTACCACAGCAATAACTAACGATTCTTGAAACTTTTGTTTCTAGCACGGCACTACATCCTCAAATTGCCATCACACGAAATGGAAACACACAAACGTCGACAGAACTCATCTAACTTTCTCGTAAACATCACAAGCTGGGACCACTTGATGTCCTGATGATTGTACTGTAAATAGATAATTGTTCCATCATTAGAAAATAATATGACCATGCATCGACAGACATATTCAAACAGAAAATTAGCAAAAACATCGAAAAAGTATTTCAACTGGGGTTGAAACTATTTCAACCGCGGTGGAACCGCGGTGGAAACACTTTTCACCGCGGTGGGAACACTTTTCACCGCGGTTGAAATACTTTTTCGATGTTTTTGCTAATTTTTAGTGTTTTCACATGGTTGTTCGATTTTTGCAGTCGCATGAAAATGGATAGAAGAAATTGTTAAAACCAGAAAACAACTTTATATATCGGAAATGAATCGATGTCAATGGCAAGAAATTACAGAAAACGTGAAAGTGAAATCTTGAAAACTAGTAAAAGGCAGAAAATTGCAAAAATCAATGCATGGCCCTAACAAGCCACCGTACAAGGCAGACTCCAATTATTTTGACCAATGTACGTTCCTTGGTCTCTGTTACTGCAAAATCTAACTCATAAACTCATAGCTGTACACATTCCTATCATTTTTTATTTATTTTTATTTTCTCTCTCTCTCGCTCTCTCTCTCTTCGTGTACGGAAAAATAATTAGACTGGACTGGTACTTAATTTGTCAGTTTGAAGTATGCGTCTTCATGTTTGAAAGTAGGCTGATCGAATTGAAGTTTGATAGATTGTTTGCAGTTTGGGTTTCATGGTTCGTTTACAGTTTGTAATTTGACATGAATGACCGACCATACGCTAGCCTAGATCAACAATGGAAAAGATATCAGATATCACTGTAGATTAGCAAACTGCGCAATACATAGTTATTTTTAAACAAGCGAATGGTAGTTCCTTTCCCAAACGGGTCGATTTTGGAAGATTTGAACGTGATAGAAACGCCTGAACATGCATTTTAACAAATATGAACGGACGAACTCACTACAGTAGTATAGCCTGCAAAACGCTATAGTAAAAACGCTTATAGCATAATCACCGAAAAATGCGAAAACTTCAACAATTTAGAGTGTAGCAGATTTCCGAGGCGATTGACTGTCCCTTTTTAATCCCTCTCAGTACAAGGATGATGCTGGAATAAAGTGTGTCATATGCCTAAGTGACCATGGTAACAGCGTGTGGATCCGTTCTGTATATCCGTGAAACTCAGACATATATGGATGGAGGTTAAGGATGTCCGGTGATAAGAGTATCCGGCTCCTATCTTCTAACCCAGCTAGGACACTTTTCTCCACATTGAGGACAAGTGTCCGTCATTGGTTGCAATAGAAAAGGATATAAAAGAAGGGACACTAATCACCAGGACATTCTTCTCCATCACAGCGGCTTTCAACTTTAGCATGAATATGTCACGGAGGTGGAAGGTGTTCGTGCACGGGCGGGTATCAAAATACATTAACTCAAGACAGAGTGCGGTTCCTAATCCTGCTAACTTTATTAAGACAAGCACAAGGTTTCGTGAAGAAACTCGAATCACTCCATCGAGCAAATGCGTTACTCGTAATTACTGCATTAGCATTACATTAGCATTACGTTAGCCTCAGACAGAATATATGTATATACTATTTATATGTACGGTTAGAACATATCAAAGCAATACATACGGTCTAGAATATGGGAGAAATGGCACATAAACTACATACAAGCACAAGGTTTCGTGAAGAAACTCGAATCACTCCATCGAGCAAATGCGTGGAGCGGTCTAAGGCAGGGAGTTTATATCCATCTCGATACAAAAGAGCTTGTACAGCTAGTTTCACCCTATTCTTATTTTAACCGGAACATGTAATATTTACCATGTTAGCGTATCGCTCGACCGCGTATTCAAAAATAATTGGAGACATCGCGGCAGTGTATTACATAACCGCATTTATAAACAGATTTCTCCCGACGCACATTTCTTCCGCCGCGCAGTCGTCTAGTAAACGGTACGACTCGCGAATGAACACTATGCGACTGAACGCATGAATGAATGAATGAATGAATGAACGATTGAATAAATGAAAGGGAGTGCGGGGAGCGGGAGGAATATGCAAAACACAGAATTAACATGGACAAGTGGACAAACTACATTAGTTATTCAATAGAGAAAATAGCTACATGCGACATAATCCCCAACTTGGGAAAATATCGTCCCCGATATGTAGTCCATTCCTATAATCCCTTAACATCTCATTTTAGTTCCAACAATTGCATTTAAACCACATTATTTATAAACATCAGTTTCCAAACGTATTATACGGGTTTCGCGGTAGTCAAATCGATCGTAGATCGGCTAATGTGCAGTGACTTACAATTTAAGTGACCCAATCACCATACCGCTGTGGTGGTCGTCGGGTCCGACCCGATCGTCGGAGAAATGCTCGTGCCGGCTCGGAACTGGGACCAGACAAATGCCCGGGCGTACCGTTGTCACTCTGACCTTGAACTATTTCCGTATCTCTAGGAATGAACACCGGTGCGTTATGCCTCATCTGATTTCTGCTCCCACCGTGCCGGCGTCCTCAGACTCTGTATCGTTCAACTCGTCATCCGTTTCACGATTCCTGTCGAGAGTAGATGGTCGACTCAGTCTTTCTGTCGGCTTCGCTGGAGGCAACTCTGGAGGACCTGGAATAGACTAATGGGAGCAAAAGGTTACGATGTAACGTCCGTCTTACCTTACGGTCACCCTCCTTCGTCACCACGAACACTGGTACATCTGGGTTCGGCTGTGAGATTACTCGGTATGGAGTCCTTTCCCAGCGATCGGCTAGCTGTGTTTTCCACGAACTCCAACATTTTTTACCAATACCTGATCGTCTGACCTCAACACAGATTCTCGGACTTTTAGGTCATACCGTTTCTTGTACCTGGTAGCGGACTTCTTTGCCTCGGATGTCGCTAGTCTGTAGGCTAAGTCTAGTCGTTTGCGTAGTTGGTCTGCATACACCGTGCTATCCCCAGTGTTGTTCTCATTCGGGTCAATCCCGAGATAAGCATCTACGGCTAGTCGTGGAGGACGACCGAACATCAAAAAGAACGGCGACTGGTTAGTACTTTCATGTCTAGCAGCATTATAGGCGTGAACCAACGTAGGGACAAAACTTTTCCAATCAGACTTTTGATCGTCAGCGAGGGTTCCCAACATGTTTAATAGCGTGTGATTAAACCTCTCGCACATTCCGTTGCCTTCCGGGTGATATGGAGTAGTCCTGCCTTTGTCAATACCAGTTATTTTACATAATTCCTTAATCACATTGGACTCAAAGTTACGGCCCTGGTCGCTATGCAACCGCGCCGGAAAACCGTAATGCAGAAAGAAATTATCAAACAGTACGTTAGCCGTTGTACGTGCGGTCTGATTTTTAGTAGGTATAGCTTGAGCAAAGCGGGTAAAATGATCTGTGATTACAAGTATGCTGGAGTAACCCCCCTTAGAGGTCTCTAAAGATAAGTAGTCCATATATACAAGCTCCATTGGTTGGGTCGTCTGATGCTTACGAGCGGAGTCATCCTCCCAGAGTCCCGAATCTTCCGGCAAATACATCGGGTACAGAACCGTACTTTCCGGGCGACATCCTCTACCATCCCAGGCCAGAAAAACCTAGACCGTACCAGCTCCAGCGTTCTTTCTCGTCCCTGGTGTCCGACGTCATCATGAAGGCTACGGAGAACAGTTTCTCGAAAGCTGTATGGCAACACCACCTGAAAACGCAACTTACCATCTTTTTGGGATTTACGGTACAGCACTCCATCTCTGAAAATCAATCGTTCCCATTCTCTCAGTAATTTTCTTACCTCCCTGGATTCCCCGGCCTGCTGTCTTGCCGTCGGCCTCTTGCCAAGCTGCATGAAGTAAATGGTTCGACCAATCGTCTCATCATTCAGCTGAGCCGTCATCCATTCCACACTGTTGTTCGGCAGCGGAACACAAACTTGTGCGGCGGAGGTCACGACATGTACATCTACTTCAGCAGGAACAGCGAATCCCAGGGTCTCCACATATGGAAGCTGTATCCCCTTTCCAGTCACACGGGCGGAGCATATCGCCTTGACAACGTCACACCCGAATGAAGATAGATCAGCGACGTCCTCATCTTGCGTACAGTATGGATGGCGAGACACACCGTCAGCATCTCTACGAGTCTGGCCAGACTTGTACTGCACATCGAAGTTGTAAGTCGACAGTTCTGCCAGCCACCCGTGACCTGTAGCATCCAACTTAGCTGAAGACAAAACATAGGTAAGTGGATTATTGTCAGTTCTAACACTAAATCGATGTCCATACAAGTAATCGTGGTACTTATCGCAGACCGCCCATTTCAATGCTAGAAATTCCCTTTTGTGAGCAGGGTAATTTTTCTGTTTTCTTCAACCCCCTAGAAGCATAGGCAATAACCCTGTCGTTTCCGTCCTGATGCTGGTAGAGTACAGCCCCTAAACCATCTGCACTGGCGTCTACGTGAAGCATAAACGGAAGTCTGTAGTCTGCGTAAGCGAGAACCGGTGGAGTGGTCAATGCTTCGATTACTCTCTCAAAGGCATCCTGCTGTTCACCATCCCAACGCCATGTTGAAGAAACTTTGGAGGACCGATTCTTTGTGGATTTGTTCGGTATACCTACCAGCAGATCATTCAAACATCGTACCGTTTTTGCGTAGTCTGGCACGAACCGTTGGTAATATCCGGCGAACCCGAGAAACTTCCTCAAATCTTTAACGTTCTTTGGTGTTGGCCATCGTCTAAGAACTTCGGTCTTTTTCGGATCGGTCTCTATGCCCCTCTCGGAAACTATATGGCCCAGATATTTCACTTTGTTCAAGAAGAACTCGCACTTCGATGGTTTTAATTTCAAACCATGGTCTTTGAGACGTTGAAATACAGCCTCCAATCGTTGAATGTGTTCCTCGAACGTCCTGGAAAACACGATGACATCATCAATATATACAAGACATTCCCTTAAGTTCATGTCCCGGAGACATTTTTCCATGAGGCGCTGGAAGGTGGCGGGCGCGTTAGTGAGACCGAACGGCGTTCTATTACACTCATAGAAGCCGAGCGGCCCCACAGTGAAGGCCGTCTTGAACTTATCATCTTCATTCAACTCAACTTGTCAATATCCTGACCGGAGGTCAAGTTTGGAAAACCAAACGGACCCGGCCAAACAATCCAGGGACTCCTCTATACGGGGAAGGGCGTAGGAATCGCGCAGGGTCCTCGAATTTAATTTGCGGAAGTCCACACAAAAACGTAAGGAGTTATCAGGCTTGCGGACTAATACAACGTTAGAGGAGTAAGGGCTGCTAGACTCTCTTATGGCACCACAGGCTAGCATGTCTTTAAGATGTGATCGTACCTCCTCAAACAACGCTGGAGGTATTCTTCGATGCGGCTCCTTAAACGGCTCTTCGTTGGTTAATTTGATGTTATGTTTCATGGTTGATGTACATCCCAAGTCCAGTAGACTTCTAGACATGATTGGCGTCCATTTTGTCAACACCTCTTCGGCTTGCTTCCGTTGAAGAGGGTTCAATGGACTTTGACTAATGTCGAGGCCCAGCTCAGTGAGAGTAGCTTCCGTGGGTTGGTCGCATGACGTCATCTGATTCGGCTCTAGGATATCCTTGGAAACAAGGGAGGCAGCTTGAAGCTGGCATAACTTAGATTTAGGAGGAATAACTATTGCTCTAGCTGAAATGTTACAAATCCTAACGGACAAACACGCGGTTGAACCTTTTGACTTAAGGTCAACTACCTGCGGCCCGATTAGTAAACCACTAGACAGCCCCGTGTTACCTTGTTCCACAACCACCATTTGATTACCATCTTTTGGTGGATTGTGCACCATACCCCTTAAGGTCATGACGTCACTGGCCTTTATTTTAATAGGCCGGGTGTTGGGACTTCTCACCATATCTATATGTCCACCATTTTCTACCAATGAAAACGCGGACTGCTACGGACTACTTTCAGTGAAACTATTGTGGACACTCGAGAAAAGTTTAATGACATTAGTTCCAATGGTCATGGGTACTCTCTGGTTATACATCGTATCTGGGACAACTAACACCGGAATCACCTTAACTACACTGCTTCCGGGCAAAGCTATCTCTGCCTCAATGTAACCGTCAAAGGGAAGACTACTACCCGAAGCTCCACACACTTCCAATTTGAAATCTGTAAGTGGGTGTATCGGTAAATGCGCAAGATTGTTTTCGTGATAAGATCTAGATACCGTCGTCACCATGGACCCCGTGTCGATGAGACAGGGACAATTATTACCTTGTACAATAATACAGGATTCACAACTATCTCCCAATATTGATTTCAGTAAATCATCTGGGCTTTTACCCTGTTGACCCCCACTTTGCCCGACAGTAGAGGCCATTCCTAGTTTAAACGTTTGTTTTCAACTTCATTACTCGGATTTGGCAGAGAACTATTTTGTTTTCCCCAACCAGACCGAGGCTGATCAGAGCCAAAATCTCGACCACGACCTTGACCTCTACCCCTGCCGACCGACTGAGAACTACTATCAAGTTTACTTTCTATCGCAGACAATCGATCCACGATAGATTTGAGAGAGTCCGTGTTCGGCGACTGTTCTACTTTTTGTTTACCCGCTGGCTTTTCCTCAAGGCGTTTTAAACGATTGCATATTTCTTTGAGTTGTGCCTCTATACCAGTCTCCTCCGACATCTGTGCCAGCTGCTGTTGTGATTTCTTGACCTTTCCGGACTTTTTATCGCTGTCAGCTAACTCCTTCTCCACACATCTAACTTCACGAAGCAAAGCGTCATATTCACGAATCGTGTCGAATTTATGTCGCGTTTCAGATTTTAATCGGTCACTATTCAATCCGGTCCAAAACTTTGTACGTAACATATCATCCGACGATCGCTCGCTTAGAGAACCCTTTTCTATAGCCCGTTGGAGTAATCCCTCTAATCTACAACTCCATGTGACAACAGACTCTCCTACTTTCTGTTCTGCCATATAGAAAGATTGCAAAAATGCTTCTCCCGTGGCTACTGCTCCGAAATTTATTTCGAGCTTGTCAACAATAGTATCTATCGTCGCACTTTCCCCTAAATACAAGCAAATTTTACTAAACTAGTGTCCAAAAGAAACGATACCACTTGTTTGCAACGACATAAAATAAAAAGTAATCAATGCAGAAGTTTAAGTTTGGTGTTATTCTTGTGAGAAATCTTTTCACAACCGCTGAACCAAAATTCATTTCAATCAAATCAGTACAATCAATATGACAAGCCTTTAAAGATGGGTGGGGACGAAAAATGAACATTTCATTAGAGCACTGATCACAGAAACAACGGGAAATGTCACACCACACGTCTCAAAGTCAAGTCAGTAACGAGTATGTCCACCGTGAGCATCAATACATGCCAGAACACGCCTTCGGACTGATGACGTCAAACGTCTGATGACGTTGGGAGTGATGCGTTCCCATTCCTCGAGGAGACATCGTTCCAAGTCCAGGACGTTGACTGGAGGCTCACGGCGCTGTCTGATTTGCCGATCGAGGTGGTCCCATAAGTGTTCGATGGGATTAATGTCCGGTGAACATGCGGGCCATGGCAAACCCTGTACGTTGGCGTTGGCAAGGAAGTCCTGTGTCAATCTTGCTGTGTGTGGCCTTGCATTGTCATGTTGGAAAATGATTCCACGAGGTTGTTGCTGAATAAAGGGCACCACAACAGGCCGTAAGATCTCATCGCAATAACGTTGTGCATTCAGGTTTCCACGAATTACGACAAGCCTCGTTTTGACGTCACCACATATGCCACCCCAAACCATTAACCCTCCACCTCCAAACGGCCGGACCTGGTGGACACAGTTAGGCGCCAAACGTTCACCAACTCTTCGGTAAACACGCTGCCGTCCGTCGTTTCTGAAGATGAGGAATCTGCTCTCATCAGAGAACAGAACCCGTGCCCAGTCCCGCCGTTGCCAACGTCGAACTCGCCTGGCCCATATCAATCTGTCGTTCCGGTGCCGAGGCGTCAGGAGCGGCCCGCGGAAGGGATGACGTGGCCGGATACCATACTGCCGTAGTCTCCTGTAGACGGTCTGTCTACTGATCCTGTGTCCCAGTGCTGTAGCCGCTGTGAACGTCGCTGTTACGGTGCGGTTTCTCAGGTGTGATACCCGGATGTAACGATCTTCACGGGGCGTGGTTACTCGTGGTCTTCCACTCCTGGGCCTGTCTGAAGTCTGACCTGTCTGACGTAACCGCTGCATCAACCTGGTGATAGTGATGCGTGCGCAGCCCAACCTTCTGGCTACATCGACGTGTGTCGCTCCTTGTTGGAGCATTCCAACGGCTCTCTCTCTCTGGATGGCTGGCAAACGTGGCATGTCTTGTGTTCTTTTTGTTGCTGTGATATCAACGTGTATGCTCAGCCGTTTTATACAGTTTTTCTGCACGTCCATAACATGCTAAAGAGGGCAATGTCACTTTCACGAAATTTACCTAATTTATTCTCCCGGAAGTGATCAAGTGTTCCCGGTATTTTTGGTTGATACGCTGTGTTTGGGATCTGCAATAGATGGATTTCTTTGCTCTCACGTCATTGGTAGGCAAAGTTTAATTCCTCGTGTAACGCCAGCATGAAACCAGCAGTGACCGGCCCTGTAAGTTCACTTAGTGTTAAATGGAGGAGTACAACATCAATCAACTTCTGGCACCCACCTTTTTTTTGTCTTTTCCGTCAGTTCCCGGATGGAAACATAAACAAGAAATCTATCTATACGAATTGGTATGTTTTCATATTACAAAATCAATTCGTAACAAAAATATTTTGAAAACAAGTTGGTATCGTTTCTTTTGGACACTAGTTTAGCTTCACCTCGGAGAGATTTACGGATGGCCTGTAATAACACTTGTTCAGGGTATACCCCGTCACGTTTCAAACATTTTACCTCGAATTTCCAAAGCTCGAAACTACATTCACTTTTCGGAACCGGTTCCGATCCAGAAAATGATGAAATTTTGGGAAATTGGTAAGACGTATGACCTGTCGCGCTATCATCAGTGACAGAATTGAGCCTTTTATGTGGACTACCAAATCCTCCATGGAGGAGAAATTGTGTATTTACCTGTACCTCGGAGATAATCCAGCATTTTCTTCTCATCTGTAAAAGAAAGTTTTTCACCACCAGTTACCTTTGACTTCGCTCCTCCTCCTTCGCCCCATTCGTCGTCAGACATGGTTGATTGTAGATAGTCAATATAGTAAATACAGTCAATATTTCTCAGTGTGTGACAACACTAAGATACAGTTTATCCTTAAACAAATGGACTGAACAGGACAGACGACAACACACACACACACACAGACGTGTTGGCAAATAGGAGCGGATAGTTACAAGGGATTGTTAATATGATATTTGGTTATGAAATGGTTTATTTTGCAATCACGCCCAAGCGCACAGTCTCGTTCGCCGATACAATCCGCTTTAATTCGCGAATTAATTGAACGGCCGCGACAACTCGATACGCACGATCCAAAACAACTCTATCTATGTCAATGATATATCATCAGAAAAACTATCTAGCAAAAATATAATTATGAAAAATCAGACAATACAAACTCGAATGATTCATATATGTTCTAGTACCGCATGTCCAACTTCAAATTTAACCAATGCAATTATATTTGGAAAACACACACATACACATATATATATATAATAATTCCGGCAAAGTCAATAGATATTTTAGGAGCTTTGAATTTGTCCATACAAAATAGTTTTGGCTTATACGGGCAAGTCAGATAACCCATATAAATCAATTCAATACTAGCATGCATTTAATAATATCAAACATTTCTGACCTCGCCAAACTTTACCAGTCCACAGTCTATATTCACAAAGTTCTGTATAATAGCCGACACCAACTTGCTAGTCCCACAGAGTATATTTGCACAGAGTCCTGTATTACAGCCGACACCAATTTCCGCGAACAAGTTATTAACCCAGAAACCGCGCACAATTGATTTGTTCCGATAACACGCGTACAGGCCCGTTTCACAGAATCTCCGTCCACCACAATTATCAGCACAGTTGACGTTTCAATAACAGAGCTCCTCTCAGCAGAAAATATACACACACCCCGAGGAGTATTATGCCTCGTATAACACCGCACAGATCGACGCTGATACTACTTCATTGATCACAGGAAAGACATACAAAACTGGATAATTTCAGCATATTCAACACAAAGGATTTGAATACATGACAATTCGATGCAATTCGCCAGTAGATAATCTCGATCCCAATCATTCACAGTTGTACCATTCGTCGTTTGCCGAGTGCAATAATGACTGCAATCTACAGGAATGTTGTTTCTTTCAATTATTTCCCACTGTTGGCTCTACTGCATGTTAAACACCCGCCCCACGTTGGGCGCCATTGTCACGGAGGTGGAAGGTGTTCGTGCACGGGCGGGTATCAAATACATTAACTCAAGACAGAGTGTGGTTCCTAATCTTGGTAACTTTATTACTCAGGTGGGAAACCTGGAAGACAAGCACAAGGTTTCGTGAAGAAACTCAGATCACTCCATCGAGCAAATGCGTTACTCGTAATTACTGCATTAGCATTACTTTAGCATTACGTTAGCCTCAGACAGAATATATGTATATACTATTTATATGTACGGTTAGAACATATCAAAGCAATACATACGGTCTAGAATATGGGAGAAATGGCATATAAACTACATACCTGGAAGACAAGCACAAGGTTTCGTGAAGAAACTCAGATCACTCCATCGAGCAAATGCGTGGAGTGGTCTAAGGCAGGGAGTTTATATCCATCTCGATACAAAAGAGCCTGTACAGCTAGTTTCACCCTATTCTTATTTTAACCGGAACATTTAATATTTACCAAGTTAGCGTATCACTCGTCCGCGTATTCAAAAATAATTGCAGACATCGCGGCAGTGTATTACATAACAGCATTTATAAACAGATTTCTCCCGACGCACATTTCGCCCAGCGCGCAGTCGTCTAGTAAACGGTACGACTCGCGAATGAACACTATGCGACTGAACGCATGAGTGAATGAATGATTGAATGAATGAAAGGGAGTGCGGGGAGCGGGAGGAATATGCAAAACACAGAATTAACATGGACAAGTGGACAAACTACATTAGTTATTCAATAGAGAAAATAGCTACATGCGACAGTATGCTTACGGACATGCCTGTCTATTCAGGATGACTTCCGCTGCATATCTTCGATCATTGCTGCAATTTTAGCGAGGGCCATCTTGTTGTAGCCGGCGTTGTTGCTGTCGGCCGTTTAGCGACAGAATAAAAACTGGTACCCTCTTGCGAGGCAATTGTGACAGCTTCTGTGCCACTTTCTCACTTACAGTATCAAACTTCTCCTTCGCTTTTATACCCCTATTTGCAAGACATATCACGCAAGCAGCAGTGAGGTATTCGAAGGTAATGTCAGATTCGCAAAAAATTCAACTTGCTCACGTCCAACAATCTTCTTTTCCTGACATGCCCAGGTGCAGCTTTCCCTTTTTCGTTTACGAAAGTCTCTTTGAAGTTGAATCTACAAAGGACCCACTTATATTGCGTGGCTCCAACATTCGAGGGAGTTTTGGTCGCCACATCTATGTACTCAGCTTTCAAGCTGTTTTTGACCTTTCATGACCTCGTTTGATCGAGACTGAGGTAAAGCCCACTGTGTATGGTTTATACTTTTCGCGTTATATCTTTATATGTTGCGCTTAATTGCTATATGTATATGGTGAAATTCTGCACAAGTCATTGTTGACGGAGGTTGAAGCGCTGGGCCGAACTTACGAAACATTCTCGAATATTTTTCCTGTTTTATTTTCTATCTAACGGTCACACCCGTACCAAACGTTCTCATATAATCTAACGTGTTTCTCGCGTGTTTCTCATAAGAAACTCTCCTAACCAAGTGAGACACATATGAGGTTAGGCGAGATTATCATTTCCTCACCTAAATCTCATATGTGTAACTTTCCTCACAAGAGAATTTATATGAGGATTTCACATCATATGAGGTTTTGACTCTGCACATTGGACATTTCAAGTCGACTACAGGAATCTTACGAGAAATCATATGTGTTTGTGGACTTAGACAGTTTTGATGTAAAATTTGAGGAACTTAGGAGTGAAAATCAACAAAGTCCAGAAACACATATGAGATCTCACGAGAGGTTTTGGACTTAGTTGAATTTTCACCAATTTTTTTATTTGGTGGAGACAAAATAAGCAAAGTCCAAAATCACATATCTCACGAGCGGAGATATTTTGAACTTTGTTGATTTTCATTCATTCATTTTTTTATTAGAACCGGAAAAACTCCCCGGGTCTAAGAGACATTTAAGAGATTCACTAATTTTGTAATGTAGGTTATTGTCCATTTCAGATTCCCTCACATAAATAGAATGTATTCAAAGATAGAATATAACAAAAAGACAAAAATAGATGTAGGCAATCTTAATGTAGTTTATTATCCATGTTATCCCTTCAATTCATCAACAGAATTTTTGCATTAGCTTGTTCACATCTGCTACAGTAACCGACCGGTCACCCATCCCTTAAAAGTATATATCTCATTTTCTCACCAATAAGTTTACAATCCATGCATTATTCATCAAATTCATATTGTTCTTGAAAGCTTGACCCAAGCCAGGGGCTGATACAGGCCCAAATGCATACCATTTAATTACTGGTGCACAAATTAGAGAAAACACAGAAAGACCCAAATTAGAGCTGGCAAAATCTGCCCTAATTATTATTGCTTGAATTATCTCTTAAATATACATTTCATTACTCCCCATAGTAAAAATACTGAATGCGACCCCCACCATGTCTTCTTTTATGGAACAGCCCTCACTGGAATTTTTGGAACCGGCAGAAGTATTCTCCTAACAGCCCTCACTGGAATTTTTGGAACCGGCTGAAGTATTCTCCTACCCGTAGCTCAAATCTCCGCATTCACACGGATCTACACGGAATTTACACGGAACTGCAAAATTTCCGTGTCAGCTGAATATATCCACACAGAGTTTTCTCCGTGTTGACATGGAAGGACACGGAGTTTGTGGACTTTGATTATTTTTGACACGGATTGGACTTAGATTATTTTTCAATAATAGGATATACATTTATACAGGTCCAGGCCGTATTGGACATAGCAATGTAAGATAATGTACTACATATAGGAGAGCACAATTTCAATCCATGTGGCATTGTCATCCATTATTAACGAACATGTACCGTAATCAGTAGTTATCATTTTCAATACGGACGTATCCAAGGCTCAAAATATATTGGCGACAAAAACATGAACCATCATGGCGAGTAAAATTTACAATATAGGGAAAAGAAATACATGTATTTCGCCAAGCAGAATCTCGCCAAATAAGCTGCAATCCATGTGACATTGTCATCCATTATTAACTAACAGGTATCGTAATCAGTACTTAACATTTCCAATACGTATCTGAAATTCCTTTTTCACACTGTATACATATTACATGTACATGTATAGCGTTGTGTTATGTGTCAATTTTTTTCCCTAGATGTTTACAATTATATTCAATGGGGTAAAAAATATGAAACATTCACAATTGGACTAGTTCAACCAAACTACATTGTTTCAAAAAAGTATTTTCCAGTCACGCCTGAGTAGGCTAGATTCGACAGCAGTTGAGAAATGCTGATCAAGTCAATAGTTTAATGTTTATCCCATTATTATTGCACTCATGTCATTTGAGACCAGTGACTTATTTTTCTACTGCACAAAACTACAAGTCGGTGGTTATTTTGACCGCACTGGTATTATTCTTCCACATGTATTTCGCCAAGCAGAATCTCGCCAAATAAGCAAACTGTTAATAAACTAATGAGCACGAGGAGTGTGTTTATTGTGTTATTATCCATTTTAGAAATAATAAATTTATACTAAAATAAACCAGACTTAACAAGAACAATTAGATACTTTTGTTCTCATTAGTTTATTAATACTTAAGGATTATCATTTAAAAAAATATATTAACTTACCTTTCTTTATTTTTTTGTTTATTTATTTATTTTTGGAAAGGCAAACTCTAAATAAATCAAATTAATAAAATTATTACACCAGACCTCTATCACATGGCTTTTGCAAAAGAAACAAAGTCCTTAAATTGGAATAAGTTAAAGGAAACAGTTTGTGGGTGTTGTTGTTGATCTGGCAAGGTGATGCACATGGCGATGTCTTTGACAATGAACAACATTTGAACTTCCAATAAAGTGCTTGGCATTTGTTGGTAGAAGAGGTCAGAAATGTAAACTTCTAATGTATTATGAACTATCAACGACATAGGTGATCTTTTAATATCATTGAATGTTCTGCTATTCGAAGAACAACATCATCATGACATTGACGAAAATTGTGCTTGCCTGATGTGAGGTCACCGCCTTCGCGTTTTGGTTGCTCGATCTTCCAGGACGTACGGCTAGCTAATTAACACACCCTGATCTCGCTTAAGCCTCTTGTCTAATGTGTGATTAACTACCAGTTATTGAGAGTAGCTGTGTGTTGATTTCGTCATCAAGTTGTGGCGAAAATTCGCGATGGAGATCATGTTGACATCATCAGCCAATCGATTGACTCCTCGGCTCCACGTGATCTCGTGCTGCAAGAATACCGCCAAATTTCGCTGTTTCAAAAGTTCTTGGCGGGTGTTCGTTGTACTTCTGTCCAGTTCTGGTTCTTCAAGGAATCCAACCAGTATGTCATAAATGGATGCTTTTAATTATACACGTAGTCTGACAAACGTTTGGGCAACAGTCTTTCTGCCATGTGATGATCTCACGTGTGAATCATGTGTCAGAATAACCCAAAGGCCGGGCTGATGTGCGTCCGACGACATTCGACAACAACAACCCATCTGGTAAGATGAATTGTTCATCAATGATGTTCCGTGGTTGTCTTTCATGTTTTATCTTACTCCTTGAAGTTTAAAAACAACCAAGTTTAATTAAACCTGTGTGTTTGTTAAGTTTAAAAAAGTAAAACCACCACCAACACGCTCATTCGTTTCCACAACATATTTTGCTCAAAAGAAGACAGTCTGCAACTATCATTTACTTTAGTTCAATCTTGAACGTCGCTCGACTGGGCTCTCTCCGTTCAACTCAGCCTATCAGGTAACAATGGCGCAAATCCCCCACAGATTCTATGGGGGCGCTGTACACTCGATTTTCTCGGAGTTCGTCCGGCTTTTAGCTCTGCTGTGGCTAGATAAACATCTTACAAATATTCTACGACATTAACTTCAGAAAATCTTTGCGAAATAAAGACAAATCTTACCTTAGACGACCAACATCGGTGAAATCCAAACGACGCGTGCAGAAAACGTTCCAAAGTTACGCTCGGTTACATGTTTTCAAAAAGTGGTATCATGCACGGAAACGGACTGAATTGAATCCGCTCAAAAACATGCATTCAATTTCCAGGGACAAGAAACCGCGATGGAAATAAAAGCAAATTCTGCGAATTGAGATCACATAAAATATCACTTGCTTTGATTCCAGAATATTGCCCTGAAGTCTGAAGTCTGCCCTCCTTATATGAAAATAGCTGTGTACAGTTCAGTATGTGAATAAATGTTTAAATCATATAATATTGCTAAATCTGTCATTGCAGCGTTTGCTCATTAACGCCACTACTTTTTTTGGTGAGAGAGTGGGAAGAGAACTTATATATATGTTTCTATCTATATTTCCATCGCGGTTTCTTGTCCGCTGGTATCTAATTCTTTTGGGCAGATACAATTCAGTCCGTTTCCGTGCACGATACCACTTTTTGAAAACCTGTAACCGCGCGTAAATTTGGAACGTTTTTGCACGCGCAGTCTACCGTCGTTTGGATTTCACTGATGTTGGTCGTCTAAGGTAAGATTTGTCTTTATTTCGCAAAGATTTTCTGAAGTTAATGTCGTAGAATATTTGTAAGATGTTTATCTAGCCACAGCAGAGCTAAAAGCCGGACGAACTCCGAGAAAATCGAGTGTACAGCGCCCCCATAGAATCTGTGGGGGATTTGCGCCATTGTTACGTGATAGGCTGAGTTGAACGGAGAGAGCCCAGTCGAGCGACGTTCAAGATTGAACTATCATTTACTATGGCACGTGTGGCAACTTTACCAAGAAATTCAGAAAAGCAAAATTGTGATCCTTGATAACTATTAATTTCAATAATTGTTTAATATCCAAAAGATTCATTTGTGTAAAAATTTATATTCGAAATATGAGCAAAAACGTCAGAATATTAATTTTATATTTGATTTTATTTGTTTGCATTTTATTTTCAGGTAGGCCTATATCGACGTACTGATCGTGGAACTGATATTGGGGAATTTCGGTAGTTCAATATTGAACGTCGCTCGACTGGGCTCTCTCCGTTCAACTCAGCCTATCAGGTAACAATGGCGCAAATTCCCCACAGATTCTATGGGGGCGCTGTACACTCGATTTTCTCGGAGTTCGTCCGGCTTTTAGCTCTGCTGTGGCTAGATAAACATCTTACAAATATCCTACGACATTAACTTCAGAAAATCTTTGTGAAATAAAGACAAATCTTACCAAATAGACGACCAACATCAGCTGTACGAAACTTTCTCACCTAAAATCTCGCGTGTTTAACGTATGTTTCTCGTGAGATTTCTCACAAGAGAATCTTGTATGTGAAACTAACGTGTAATTTAACATGCAAATGAGGCGAGGTTTTATAGATTAGGAGCATTTTAGTGGGCTACAGGAAACTCGCCTAAATCCTAATATGTGCTTTTGAAAATCTAGCATAAACCTCATAAGTGATTTTCAAAAATCTCGCATAAAACCTCATATGATATTTATACGAGATTTTGGAATTCTCACATAAACATCATCTGTATATACACGCCCCCCCCCCCCTTCAAGGACCAACACAACTGAACATATGGATCAGCAGTATTAAATTTTCCGTAGATCAGATCTCCGCGTGACACACGGAATCTACGCGTAAACTACGCGTAAAATACGTGTAGTTGATTCCGTATTGGCGACGCGGATTTATGCGGAGTATTGGGACGATTCAACACGGAATCTACGTGTAGAAAACTCCGAATGACACGGAGGGACACGGAAACTGAGAAATGACTGAAATATGCATATTGACACAGAGAAAACTTCGAATGACGCGGAGTCACACAGAGTTATCTCCGTGTGGAACACGGAAACTGAAAAATGACAGAATTATGCATATTGCACAGCCCTTAAAATACAAGCCTTCTGGTGACTAGTTGCAGCAATATTGCTGTGTCGCTTTTCGTATGCAAGTTAGGTTGTTGCAATATCAACAGAAGTGTTGCGGCAATATTGCTGCAACTAGTTGCCAGAAGGAGAATTTGCGATAACACTCCAAAAATATTGCAGCATGTCGCTTTTTGTATGCAAATTAGGTTGCTGCAATACCGCAAGAAGTGTTGCGGCAATATTGCTGCAACTAGTCGCCAGAAGCTAAAATTGCAGCAACATTCCAGTCAAGCATGTTGCTGCAATATTGCCACAACCAACAATGTTGCCGGAATAAAATCTGCGGTAATATTGTCAGATATTGCTGTAATATATTGACCAGATATATACATGTACATATGTGATTGACATCCGGTTTAGTGTGCTGACGACCTCGCATCCTTAATAATTGCTTGCTGACGACCTCGTATCCTTAATAATTGCTTGAGTGAGTGAGTGAGTGGTTGAGTGAATACGATTTAAGCTCGCTTTCAACAATCTTTCAGTCATATATCAAAGTTTGGTTCCGATTACTTCCACACCCGGGTCCCCACGGGTAGGGTCCTATTCTACACACAGGACCGCTCGGGTGCTTCAGTTAGTCGCCTTTTACAAGCTGTCTGAGAAGCTGAAGCCCTATGTTCTTATCAGAACCAGGAGTGTGCACAAAAGTAATGTCTGGAGCTGCCATCAGCGGTCCTAGTAAGTAGAAGTCATACTTAACCAGAGTCATATCCCAGAGACGGTAGGATTCGAACGTTAGAACAGACCTCCAGGAACATACCATCATAATCGGTGTTATGGAGGTATTTGCCCATGTCGCACAGGAAGCAGCCAATGCACAGCCTTCGTGGGCTGACAGCCTAACAAAATCTGATGAATCAGAGGGTTGGCCAGGATACACAAACTTGATAGTCTTGGAAGGCCAAGAATAAGTCTTCAATATTTTCCTGCTTGTAGTGGGAATTGACGCCTATGCATCACTCTCAACGAAGTATACCGCCAAAACTTGGACAGGACACAACATATTATCTGCTTCCATGCCGTGAAAGTCTGAGAGCAGGAAACATAAACTCTCCGATACACGTGTCGTTGATCCCCTGCAGGGTTTAGCCACAAACTCTGGAACTGTGGACATGTAAATCTTAGAGCAATCTGGAGTATGACCAGACGTACGAAAATCGACAGCATGTAGTTCCAAGACACGGGCTGCAGTCGTAAAAGCCATTCAGAATACGGTTTTGTAAGTAAGAAACTTCATATCAGTGGTACTAAAGGTTCAAAAGGGGCACGTATGAGGCACTATAACTCACAAGGCCCAAATCCCACTTCGGTAGCTTCTGCCGCATCACGTCTGTCCAAGCGGAAAGACTTGACTTGAAGGCTACCAGGTCCTTATGAAGTTAAAGTTTCCCACTCAATAACCCTGAAATAGCCGTACTGTAGCCTTCTACTGTGCAAGGAGTCAAACCCCAGTCTCGAAGTAGATGGAGTAATAAATCGGCTATCTGAGGCTTGGTTGGAAACAAACTGTCTAGCTTTGCTCCACAGATGGAAAACTTCCCATTTTCACTGGTACACAGCTGAGGTAGTCTCTTGTAGAAGACACCATCCTCTCTGTTGTTGCGAGAGAAAAGCCCACCTGAGTGAGCTTACCCCAGAGCACTTCCAGGCATGAAGATGAAACAACTGAGACTGGAAGATGGTTGATTGTTTAGTTTCACCCACAGAGTGAATCTCTCTGCTTTGCAATCACAATGCAGTCTGCCTCATCTCAATCGTCGCTCTGGCCTTCCCCATCTGGGACGGTAGGACCGGTGGAAGTTGTTCAAAGGAGGGGTCGAACTGCAGCCTTTACCCAAATCGGATGGCGTTGATCCACCAGAGGTCCACATTGGTCAATGCCCAATTCTCCTGGAACTGTTGAAGTCTTCCCCTCACAGAAAGACTTGGATCAGATGGAACCAGGAACTCGGGCATTGATAGGTCCAGCCATACAGATAGATCTACATGGCCTACATACTTACCTCATTCCACTGCCAGCGTAGGGCTTATCATAATTCGACGAATGTTTGCCTTGCTGGCCGGAGATGGACTGTCGTTCTGACTTGGAATCTCTCCTCTTCGAACTGTCAGAAGTGGAGGCCAGAAAGCACTTCTTGGCAGTACTTATGGAGCTCGTATCACTGCGACTTACAAGTTGAGAACACTGGAATTTGAAGCAGGACACAAAAGCGCATGAGTGCAGTTGTAAGCAGGAGGTGGTGCAAACACCGCCAGTCTTCAATTGGCCTCATGTGTTTGAATTATGACAGTGTTGAGTCTTGCTTCTTAGGAAGTCTGGTCATGAGACACAACTGTATCTGGAGGACGACAAGAAACAGTAGATACTGGATGCTTGGAACCAACACCATCTGTCAGTAATGATCGGAGATGTGCAGTGGAAATCATCCTAGGTAGGCAGGCATGACTGGATCCGGAGGTAAATGTAGTCGGGGCATGGATAACCTGTTGTGGCATCCTGCATGAAAGACGAGCGAAGCGTTGTACTGGAGTGAACATCAACTTATTCAGGGTTGAAACCCTCTGCAACGGAAACCCCAATGACCGCACTCGATCACGTTGAGCTGCACCCAGAACTCCATATGCCAGATACTTCACATCTGGCATGCTTGACCTATAATGGCTCAGCTCAATATCCGTCAACTCAAATCCGGAAGTGGTAGATGATAGAAGAAACACACGCACACCCTGTTAGGCTGGGTCATCTGAAGGAAGTGGGGACCGGAAAGGCAGCTAGCACTGGAAGTGAAAGGCAGGGTAGTGGAAGCAGAAAAGTGCAGGCTGTCATATGTTGATCAAGTCGGCTATTGATTGTGAAGTTCATGTCCCATTAAGACCTCATTTTGACATCATAATTACACAAAACATGATTAAATGTAATACAGTCATCCAGTAAATCAACCGACAACGATGATAAACATACCTTTTAGGGACTAAAGAGATGTTCCGAAAGAGAACTTCCAACTATGCACAATTATTCTACATTTCCAAAATGGCCCTCGATATTTAGTCACTCAGTCACTTGTAAACGGTTACATGGGTCGGTCCCCTTATACAGACTTTATAGTAAACATAATACAGACTGAATTTAACGAGAGGGGGAAAATGGGTGAGTAGTATAGAAAGAAAGCAATATCATGTACGCATGAATGGACTATACTCGCTCTAAATGAGCTACTATTGAACCGTACGGGGGTAGACTATAGTACTACAATTCAGACAGAATGAGTAGTAGAGAAAGTGAAAAGCGGAAACACTGTGACCTTTGTGGAGAGATCATTAGTTATGGGATGGAACCTGTCCGATAAACAACATGAATTATAGTATATGTGGGCAGATAAAATTTAGCTATTGATGACAATGTGAAGTATGACTCCTGGCTCTTTGTTTATTGTTTATTGTTCTGTTTAGACGCGTCTGTACTTATCGAACCAGGCAGTTATAGCTGTTAAATTCAGCCGATGACCCAGTTAATTAATGATTCAATCAATCACTGAATGCAATAATCCGCATAATGAGGGAATCATTCATTCATTCAATAATCCGCGTAATGAGGGATTCATTCAATCTTCCACTAAACTCACTGATGCAATCACAAAATCACTGATACAATCACAAAATCACTGATGCAATCATTTACACAATCCTACAATCACTGATGCAATCATTTACATAATCATACAATCACTGATGCAATCATTTACATAATCACAAAATCACAGATGCAATCATTTACACAATCATGCAATCACTGATGCAATCACAAAATCACTGATGCAATCACAAAATCACTGAATCAATCATTTACACAATCACAAAATCACTGATGCAATCATTTACATAATCATACAATCACTGATGTAATCACAAAATCACTGAATCAATCATTTACACAATCACAAAATCACTGATGCAATCATTTACATAATCATACAATCACTGATGCAATCACTAAATCACTGATGCAATCACATAATCACTAACAATCACTACATATACTTACACATTCACAGACTGATTCATGGGAAACCATTGTTCTGCTTAGACGCGTCTGTACTTGTCGAGAATTAAAGACAAAGGGACAGGAGTATTAACAATAGTATGACTCACCACGGGGTCCGTTTGTCGAGAACTAAAGACAAAGGAGCAGGCAATAACAAAAGAGCACGGGTTTTCGCAATACTGTGGGCAGATAAAATTTTAGCTATGAAGACAATCGATAGCGTGACTCATCGCTCTTTGTATATGAGGAGACCATTGTTCTGCCTAGACGCGTCTGAACTTGTCGAGAACTAAAGACAAAGGAGCAGGCAATAACAATAGAACAGGGGTTTTCCCAATGATGTCATGATCTAAAAATAGAACTGAGGTGATGCTCTAAAAATAGAACTTACATATGAACACAAGGAGTATTAAATAACAAAACAATGAGCATTAGATATTAAGTAACAGGGGATACTATGTACCACCGGGCCGCCACGCAGCGCGCGCGTGTTATCCGGACGCGCGCGCGGATTATCCGCGATTGTGTGCGCGGGTCAAAGGTCACATCCAGGTCAAAAGGTCACCCTTCCGACCCTAAGGGGTTTCCCAATGATGTCATGATCTAAAAATAGAACTGAGGTGATGCTCTATAACTTACATATGAAAACGGGGAGCAATACTTATAAGTAACAAAACATAGTATGTAAAAAAATTGGGATTATTACATATTAAGTAACAAAAAAGTAGGGAGCGGGATTATTACATAATACACTGGGCCAGAACCGGCTAAACACCCTCTACTTTTTACCACGTGCTTTAACCCTATCTGGCCTGGGCTTTTTGGGACCTGTCCAGGCCTGGGAGGGGCCATTTCGGCCCCCCCTAATTATTTTTCTTACTTCTCGAGCTAGGGAGCTGAAACTTACCGCACTATACCCTTGGGTCAAGCTCTACCAGAAAAAATTCAAGATGGCCGCTTTCATGACGTCACAGTGACGTCATTTTCAAAAACGGCATTTTTGGGGTCGATTTTTCGGCCACATTTTTTTATTTTTTCATTTATGCAATTTCTCCAAAAAAACTGCATGATAAATTAGTAAATATTAAGATGATGTGAAATAAA